>VZTN01011637.1:0-14920 GCA_013400515.1 Erpornis zantholeuca
TTTCTGAGACAGAAATCTCACTCCATCCTTATGAAAAAAAAGGCTCAGTGAAGAGAGAACAAAGTGAAAATGTGCTACTGTTTTACATTAAAAAAACACCCAACATGCTAAACAAGTTAAGTGGAAAATTCAAAAGGGAAGTAGGTTTGGATTGAGAGGTTGGTTATGGGTGTTATTCTAGTTTAGTTTATAGAATGTCACTTACTTCTCATTCTTATTTTCACTGAAGTGCACTGGATCTTTCCATTTCGGCAAACACTAGAAAGGTGAAGTAAGTAGAGATTAAAGAAAAACAAGCAAGCTCAATATCTTCAATTTAAGTCTAAGGATTTGTTTATATAAATTTGAGAGTATTTATCAGAGATGTCCTGCATAATTTCTACTGAAATTTCAAGGTCAATTCTATTGAATCACACTCATTCATTTTTTGTCGGAGAAAAAGTGTAGCAAGATTTTAGGCATAAGGCACAGAAAGGTTATGTTTTAAGGAATGACAGCTATTCTATCAATCCTTATCACTATGTTTTATGACAACTCAGGAATTAGATAATAATGAAACAAATAATGATAATTTAAATCAAAGCCTCCATTTGGGTACACTTTGTATCCAACACATTTTGTATTTTCATGCCTATTCAACTCATATGCTGCAAATTTGTTGACTTATATGCTGCTTCTGCTGGATGAGAGAAGGCATTTCACTGTTTGCACCAATGACTCAGGCAGCAAACACTTGCCAGACTTCATGGCATAATATAACAGAGTCATTGAACGTTGTTTTCAAAAGCTTATGCTACAGTAAATACATATCAAGGGGACCTGGGAAACCCAAGCAATCTGTGTCTGCTAGAAAAGGAAACATGATGTATGGCTGGCCTTTTATCTTCCTTTCACCCTTCTGCTTAACAAAATCTTATTAACAGTGCAGCTTCAGAACAACATTTATCTGTGAAGGCCAACACTCACACCTCCAAAGCAAGCTGCTCTTCCCAGTTATTGTTTAATTGCATTGCAACAGGATAATGCTTTGCTCAGCATGACGATGTTGTGAAATGCATCACAAATACTCATTAAAGTACCAAAAAAGCTAAGCACCTTACACCTAATGAGCAATTTTTTCAAGGGCCTTTTCCTCACAAACAAAAAGCCAAAATAAAACATACCAGCGTTCTCCATCTTTTGTGAAATATTGGCTGGGTTCCAGGTATGATCCCTTGTAATAACACGGGCACTGGGAGATGGGCACACAGTTATCCTGGTTATCCAAGTATGTATTGGGTGGGCAGCCACAGCCATCCACAGGAGCAAAGTCTTGCAAGCAATACTTTTCACCATCAGCAAGGGAACGACAGGTTTGCTGGCATATTGTAATATTGTAAAGGAAGACTTGATTTCCTGGGCAAGAAGATGCTTCACTACCTGGAGGGAAAAAAGCCAAACTGATAAATAAGGGATGCAGGATGGACAATGTGGCCTTGACATTTCCATTTTGGTTTATTTGGCTGTGCCGAATGAAATGATAAAAACATTCCCTTAGATCTCATTAAAGTACAAAAATATCCGAAGTCAAAAGTAACACTTACCTAACTTTACAAGCTGAAGACTTATTTTTAACTGCTACTAATAGTTTCTACTATCATACCCCTATTTGTTTCTCTATCTGATAATCAGATAGAGAGCACAGTAGAATAAACTCCTAGTCTCAAACACACTGAACTGTTGATGAAAAGCAAGAACAATGAGAAACAAAGACACTGATAAACAACTACATGGTAAAAGCCTTGATGCCTGGGATTCCATTAGTAAATGGAATGATATTAGCTAAACTGAGGAAAGAAGGTGAAAGTTAAAAACATTTCCTTCAACTTTTAAGTATGTCATGATCAAATTACATCTGAAGAATATAACATGAATTAATAAACATTTTAAGCATTGTCTCTTTTAGGTCCATTAGACCTAATGGACTACCTAAAGACTACCTAATATACTCCAAATCCCTTAACACTGAGATCACTGACAACCAAAATCAGAGAGAGTCTGTCTCCTTTTCATGGTTAATTATTTCCACAGGGATTACTGATCCACTACTTACTGCAGACACTCTTTCTCCAGCCTCCCAGTATGACTCCTTTGAAAGCACAGGCTCTTGAGTAAGAGGACAGGGCAGCACACAAACATTCTTCATTGTCTTCACAGAGGCAGGTGTCATATTTACATTTCTGAAAAAAAGAACAAAAGGGTCAGTAAGTCCACAGGAAATCAATGGGCAATTGCAACTTGGTTGCTACAAAATGTACTATCTGCTTTTCCTGATGTTGTTTATATTAATTCCCACGACCAGAGAACAATAGAAGGAATGGACAAAGACCAGAGACTTAAAAGTGCTGTTTCATTTCATACACAATGAAAATATTTGGATGTTTATTCTAACCTAAGCCAAGCCTCTTGAACCTTTAAAAAGTAGCCAGCCTCCCAAGAACAGCTTTTTCAAAGGATATTGATACCATTCATCCTCAGTTACTAATTAGAAATGCCGAGATCCACAAAAACTAGAAATTATAAAGGCAATATATTAATCAGGTCTATGAAGACCTTCAGATCATTTGAGCTCACACTGACTTCCAAGTATAAGCAATGATTTTGGAATTCCTTTTCCTCAGGTAAGCCTCACTTACTGCTCAACTGAGATGAGCACAGGGGAAAAAAAATCCTGGATACTCTGGCATGAAAATTATTTGGTGCTACATTCCAAGAAATACATGGAAACATTTTTCCTCTGACTTTATAGAAATGAATGTTTAAGGGTAGGCTTAAACTGTGTTCATCTGCATCTCTTCAATCTTCTTTTCACTCCAAATATCCAAGCCAATAAAAACATACATTAAGCACAAAACATAAGAAAGCAAAAAAAACCAAATGTACATTTTTCTTCAGCAGCAGCCCATAAGGATCTCATCATGGAAGGTACTTTGGATGCTATGCTGCTTCAATCAGTCAATGCAAAGATTTCAGCAGCTCTTATGGACAAGCTACTCAGAGATGCCTCAAATGGTCAAGCAACAATAAATGTCTACAGTTAACCATCTGAAATAATGCAGTACTAAAGAGTGCAAAATTACTATACCTTATAGTATTCTGAAGGATCAATGACTGAGTGACATCTTGCAAAAGGACCCTTTGGGTTTCTCAGCAAAGAACACCAGTGTTCAGCATAATTTGCTGCAAAAAGAAAAAGAAATTCATGACATCTCCTTATCTTTCTTGTGCCATGTCTAGTTATGCTGACACATAAATGCAGTGCAACAATACAGATAAGAGAACTGTGTGCATTTTGGGGAGTGGAGAAACTACATGCAATCCCTGTACATGTATTTCTGTTCCTTGATTCAGAGACATGCAATCACAAAATCAAAAATTGTATCTTATTGTTGCAACTTGTTTACATGGAATTGTGACAGCTCTTTCCATTTGGGGACCATAAAGCTAAGTTAAACATAAGAATAAATAACTAGGAGATACAAGCTGTCTTTGCAGATAATACAAATTAATGACTCTTTTTCCCAGTCTTTCACCTTAGGATGCTTTTACAATCACCCCTTAAACTTTCACATCGATTTGATGGGAAATCAATACTCTTACATATACATACGTGCAGATATTAATTAATTTGACAGTCCTGTAAAAAATCTTCAGTGCCCCACTACAAGTCTTACATGCCTGTTGCAGCAATGCACAGCAGACACTGCTCATCCTGGCAGAAGTCAACCATCTGACTTATTAATGTGCTTACCACTTTCAATGCTGAGACTGCAGGGGTCTTCCAGCTTTTCTGCCTGGTCTGTGCAGGTGGACTGAGCTTTCCAAGTGTTAGCAAAGGCAGATCCTGTAGCCTCAATCAGCCCACTGGTTGTTCTAAAGTCATCACCTTCCATTCCATTGAAGTTTCCACAAAGACCTATTCAAAAACAAGGTAAAAATTTTACATAATTAGTACTTATTCTCATACTAAAAGCCCAAAGGAAAAGGACAACTGGTCACAAACACTAGAAACAGCTGATCATTCCACATCAATATTAATGCATACTATAAATACTGAAGTTTTAGAAGCCTTGTTTTAAATCTTCAAGAATAGTCATCATGAAGATACCTATGCTTCAGGAGATTACTACCCTAACCTGTATTTTTTATGCTTTCTGATGATATTGAAACCACAAAATGCACCAAAAACCATGTTTTGTGGATAGTTTAAAATTAAACTGAATACAAAAATAAGGAATACTCTAAGAAACACCTGTGTACTGGCATGAGAGTGATAGGTCATTTCAATATCAAAAAATTGCTAGTTTGCTTGAGTCAATTTTCTTTCAGTTTTCTCCTCTTGAATCAACAAGTAGCACGAGTTATCCCTCATATAAAGAATACATGGCTATTCAGCTGTGAAACAGCATGGTTGTTCTTCCCCATTTCATAGACACTTGCCTTGAAGTTTTCCTTTAACTGATTGATCCGCAGTCACAAACAGCTGCATGACTCGGAACAGCTGGATCTGTATCTGAAGCCCAAAAGAAGTTCGTACAAACAAGTAGCTGGAAGATGGCTTGAATACTGAGAAGCTGGCTGAAAAACAGAACATGAACTGTTGTAGTGAGCACACACACACAGGCTGCCAAAAGAAACACTTCTTACCAGATTCTAATTTTTCGTCATGAAAACTCTGAGATCAGGAAAAAAATAATTGTTTTTTCCTTTAAAAGTCACTGGCCAACTGGATACGATGCTAGTCCTCACTAAATTAACAAGCTGATTATCTATAACAATTGGTCTCTGGGATCAGAACCAAATGGGCATGCCCACACCATGTAGCCAGATTTTGAAAGTGCTAAATACCTCTCTTCTAATTTTGCCTCTAAAAAAATACACCCCTACATGTGAAGCCAGCTGTGTGACACTTGACATACCAGGCTGTGTTCCTTACCTGACACATGAGGCACATTCACTGTCATCTCATTCAGTAGCACGCTGCCATCTGATCTGAAAACCACCACCTGTGTAATGGCAAATGGAATCAATGAGCTTCCAGGGACTGAGGAAAATGAACTAATACAAAGAAAACTAACAGGAAGGACATTTTACACGTTTTTACTGTGTCTAGAACTCCAAATTTTTGAAAGGAAGAATCTGAAAATTGGATATGGCAGCAGCCCTATAGGGTACAAGTAAGGTTTTGTGTTGCTATTCACTGTTTCTCTTACACCTGTCTACAAGAATTCATAGCAGTAATGAAATGCAAAACTCATTTATATTTGGCACTTTGGTTTCAGCAAGTAGAATAAAATACTAGATCTTCAGGATCTGTAGCAAGTTCTTATTCCTTATTAAAGCACACACCACAGCTTCTGTGTAATGGTTTGGTATGATTTTGGTAAGAAATGGTAAGAAAGCAGTTTATTGAATTTCCTCATAAAAAGCTAATCTGTACATGTAGAAACATAAAATTACTGGATTTTGATTTGGTGTTCTTATGTTCTAGTTATGCTGGCAGGCACATGGAAGTCCATAAATATGTGAGGAAAATCATGTGTATATGTATGTAAATTATCTATAGATATAGTCTATATATTTTCACAAACAAAGAGAATACTAAAGTGAATATTTGAAAGGGTTGGATTGTATTTAAAGATAGGATTTCTTCTGAAAAAGACTCAATGCGATCTATAAAATTAAATCTGAATAAAGTGAAATACTATGAGGGGAAGAAGAATGGTACTCCTGCTTTGAGACACCTGGAATCCTGTGAGAATAATCATATTGCACAAAGCAGAGGAAGGAAGAGGAGTAATGTCAGCTGTTTCGAATCTCATCTTTTCTTAAGTTTAGGTCTATTTTGAATTATCAAGGCAGAAACCTGAGTTGTTCTTCAGCCTGTTCTTCAGCCTGAGGTGCCTTATATATCCACAATGATGACTCCAGAATAAATAAATATTCACCCACAGTAAGGGAAATATGCTAATTTTCAAAATATCTAGCAGAATCCACATAACAACACTTACATTTTTTTTGTTATCCACTAACAGCACTACGGTCTTCAAGCAGGTCTGTTTTTCTGTGGAGCCACAGGGAGTCAGTTCTGCCAGGAGAGCATAATCCTCCTTTGCAGTACCCTACAGTCACAGGGAAATAAATGTCCATTAGTCAGATTGAAAATCCCATGAGATGATTTCCACAACAAAAACTAAATTTATCACTTACAATAGGTTTCCTAGCTCAACAAGATCTGACACCAGACATTTTAGGGAATGGGCTTTGACACTCAGAAATTGCTATTACAGAAGTGGCCAAGAACTTCTAATCCTGAGACCTTTTGATTTCTTATATACAAAGGACTCCACTGGATAATGACAGCATAGGAAGTCTTCTATCTCACTTATTTAATCACCCATTGCAGTAAGTCCCAGGCTTCCCCCTAAGGCTACTACTAGCTAATCCTGAATTTTCTAGCGTTTCTGCTACCCTCACCCTATGGAAGTGGAATAGAACAATAACTCTCAGCTGATACATATCAGTCCACAGACACTTGTTTTACTCTCCAAGAGAACAGCCCCACAGTCTACAGTACCTTGGCCAACACATAGTAGCAGTTTCCATGGAAGGTGTATTTCTTCCCATCGAAGGTGGTAATATGGGAACCTCCTTCCACTGAGCATCTGCCTGGACAGGGTAAATCTTTGCAGGTCCATCTGCCTGAATTACAGGTGCTATAAACAGACAAATAATACAAAAAATGCTTGTAGTTATTAGAGGAGCTGAGAGCACTGAAAGTATCTGTATACCTAGCAAACAGCAAGAGATCCCCAGGTGTTTTAGAACTGTATGCTTGACCATTGTCTTGAGATTTTCCCTCTGACCAAGAAAAATTTTCAGAAATTTTGTTCTATAGACATGCAACATAAACACTCAATTCAGAGTGTTTTCAGGACATCTCCTATGATGAAGTGGGAATTGGAAAAATGCAGACCCATTTACAATCAGTCCAAAGAAAGGTGTATAACAACCAGGTCCTTACCATTCTTCACATTCCTTGGAAACGCTTTCTCCAGGTGCATACGCCTTTCCACCGAGTTTGCAGTGGCACTGGCTAACAGGGATGCAGCCTTTTTCACTGATATCATCATACACAGTTCCTATAAAACACAACATTAAGTATTCCAGCTCTTTTTCAAATAATCAATTTCCACAGAGGAAAAACTTTAACTTGCCACACAGGCTGAGTTTATTAAAATTATGAAGAATACTATTTCTACTTTTTGTAATAAAAGACACATGGAAAGCGCTTTTATTCAGCTTTGAAAATCCAAGTCTGTTCATTTATATAATTATATACAGATAAAAAGGTTGTTGCAAGCATATAGGAACAATCTCAGAATGTCACATGTTTACATTTTTAGTCCCTTTTGGCATACTGTGAAGACTTTCACTATAATCTTCTTTCCTAAGGTTAACAGCAAGCCTGAGAATTTTACTCACTGTCCCTCATTACCACTCTGGGTGAATGATTTCCATTGTCTCAGAACTATTCAACCTAAAAAGCATGATTTACTTTATAGTATCAGAAGCCCACTTGTTGAGAATCAAAAAACAGGTTTATTACCTGTCATTGTGTTAATATGTTTGAACTATAAAACAATTAATTAATCAGTTATTACCTCCTTAGAAAATTTTACAGCTATGTTCCTCTAGGACGGAAAATAATGAGTAGCACTACTCATTTCTAAGATATAATTTAACTACATGTAGTATTTTAATATGACTTCCTTAGCCAGGGTTCTTGGTTTTTGTCTCACATGCAACAGCTAGAATAACACTTGCCTTCAGGGCAGAAACAGCCATCCATATAGTGCTCCTCACAAAGGCTGCTGATATCCAAGTGTGAGCAAGTATCCATGCAGGGTGAGCTGCTTTCTCTATAGACCATGGTAGCAGGACAGCTCTTGGCTGAAAGAATAAGAAAGACACCAGGAGTTCTCAGAATGTTATTTCCATCATTTCTCAGAAAGCACAGATTATACACCCTACTCCCTTCAAGTCAGTGGTGAAGTATGTTCATCTGTTTCTGAGCTGCTTTCCCTGGTTTTTATATTTACTTCTTTTGGTTTCAAATAGATCAAATTATTCCCATCTCCTGCAGCATCAGAGCCCAGTTTTTTAACGGGAACAGAATTTGCTGAAAAAGATTTCTTAATAGCAAGAATAATAGAAGAAGAAAACAGGGAGAACATAATATTCTTTTGCAGCATTGGTATGAAATTTTTAATACATGCCAACGGTTTTGTAAAGAAGTAATGAATTTAAATGTCATGGTGCTACATCCATGAAACTTTTGGATCTTTGTAAAATTTGTGTAGCTGCTTACGGCAAAAGTTCTGTGTCCTCCATTCCTGGGGGCGGCCGCCTGCATGCGAACACTGGCGGGAATACTCGGAGATGGTGCTGCAGAGGCAGAAGGAATCCTCCTTCCCCTTACAGGCACACTTGTCCTGCATGCAGGCTTGGATGTACATTTCCAAATTAAGACGGAGCCGACAATCAGCAAAGGCAGGGGAAGTCAGCAACCTCTGACATTCATCACGCTGAGGAGGAAGAGGAATAATGTTTAAGAAATTTGCAAGCATCTGAGGTTCTGGACATTTCCTATCTCACAAAAAACCCCATTGTCTTCTGAGCAGCTATTCAAGAAAGGAAAAAGTAACCATTTATCCTGGAAGGGACAGTGCTCCCAACTCCTTGCAACTAACTCCCCGTTGCACAAGGATGTCTCCATGTGCCCATGCAAATGAAGTTCACCACAAGAAATACTTACATGCTCATTACAGCTTGGAAGAGCCTGAGTTTCATCTGGGTCGTCACATTTGCCTTTGGGATTGCTGATCTTCTGCAAATTCCCATATGTAATTGAGTTGTAGCTTACATCTATGAGAAAAAAAATAGAGAACTTGCTGAGCCCCAGAAATTGACAACAAGGAGCATCTGATTCCTGGATCTCTATTGATCAAGGGAAACAGTTACTATGGTATCAAACATGCCTGTTAGACAGGTATCTACTCTGAATGATGTGTAACTGTACTTAAAAATGCAAAGGGAAAACAGGAAAAGAAGGCTACTAAAGAACAAAAAGATTGATCTGAAACAGAATAAACTTAGACCAGGAATGCAGCACAGGACCTTAATGTTTAGTCTGGGGCCATCACAGAAACCTCTTAAGTGAAATTTGCTCTCCTGTGATGTTTCTATGCACAGTGCTTGTCAGCCCATCCTCAGTGACAATTGTCAGTATGGTGGGACCACTCACCTCCATTGATGAACTCATTGTAGATTGGAATTCCATTGTAATCCCCACAGAGACCACAGGTATGGTTATTAAATTTGTTGTCCAGCTCCACCTAAATAATTAAAAGAGAAAGAAAAAGCAAAAAAGAAATAATTTTTTTCTTCCTTTTTTCCCTCCCTTTTTTTAATTCTCTCCTATTGAGATAGTGAAATATCCCAGGAGACCCAGGAAATACCAATAAAAATACTTTGATGACACATACCATCAGGGCATCCTGTCGGTTCCACATCAGAGCCATGCCTAATTTGACAGAAATCTTGATGTAAATCGCATCACTCTCAATGAGGACACCAGAGGTGTAGTAAGGTGTCTTCACACTAGGAAGAAATTGCATTAGTTAGGAAACACAAGGGCTGACACGAATGTCTCTAATAAGCCAAACACCCCAAGGAATAGAGGAACTAGTCTAACCACCTCGTCCTAACTGAACAGGATTCCTTGTTTTAATGAGGCATAAAGTCCTCTGTCTCTGACACTTGGAACAATAACTCATTGCAAAAACTCATTTAAAAGGCAAAGCAATTTCAGAGGAAAAACCTACCCAATACTTCAGGGTCTTTAATTAAAAAAAATCAAAATGTCAGATGTCTCCAAATTAATCAAAGGAAAATCCATCATCATTGCGGTATAAACAGAGGATATTCACTCACTAATAATTTATGTCAATGAAAGAAGCTACAACATAAATGAAAGTTTTTCTTTACTGAAGTATCTCATAGCCATTCCAGAGAGAATGAATGTTCCATTGCAAGGAACTGCCTCCTTAAGAGAGAGTTCAGAAAGCACAGGCAGATACAGGGACTGCAAACAAAATTTTGAAAAGAAAGAAGCATATTATGAGGAGTTCAGTAGTTCTTTCAGTAGTTAGTTTGTTTTTAGTGGACAGGACTGAGCTTCTTAATGGTGACAGAAGACACTGCAGAGGGCTGAGCATAAGTACTTTTGTGTGATAACAATTCAACTCACCAGATCTCTTCCCTGTTCTTTTAGGCCTGTCTTACAAGTCAAACTGAACTGCTGAATTTCATTCAGCAATAAAGGGATTGTGGCAGGCAGCCTCATCCTATAAAATCTAGAGAACTAGAGTCTGTTCAAACAGAAGTAATGTAAACTGGAATCCAGTCAAAATAACTGGTTCATTTTCTACAGATTTGACAATGTAATTGCTATCCATCAGGATTCATGCATGTATATGCACATCTCTTAACTAGTATCTTGACTGGGAGAGCTTTATCTCCTAATTTCTTGTCAGTGGGGTTTTTCCAATTTTTTACCTCAGGCATTTTCAACATGGGCAAATGACTTACACATCTAAATACCAGGTGCAAACTCAGAGATCATTATTTCTACTTTTGACTGCATTGTTCATCAATAAACAATGAAGTCTTGTGAGATTATGTTTCTTGAGAGGGACCATAAAATGTTGGACATCCCTTCAGGTTTCTGCTATTGCAGCATGGAATATTTATCTTTTGTTCTAATAATAGGACATTCAATCAATCAACAAATCAGGTACCTGAAGGCTAATTCATACACTTTTCTACTTTACAGTTTTCACTTGAGTAGTGTGAAATGCTATTTTACATGAAAATTGATAATTTATCATTTCAAGATCAAAATGGAAAATTTGATTCTACAAAAAAATTAATTCCCCACGCAGCAAAAACCTGGTCAGAAGGGATCTGTTGTTTTATAAACACTATCTAAGACAAAAAAAGGTTCGATTTAAGAGAAACAGTTTTAAAAGGATTTCTAACTTGTTTATCATGGAGTTCTTTTTAAGACTTGAGTACACGATAAAGAGTTTTTCCAATTTGCAGCAAGAATGTATTTTTTATAACTTCCTGTCATTTTGTTATGATTCTGGTATTATCTTTGGAAAATTAAATGTTACTTTCCATCTTTGAACATATTTTCATTACAGCAGCTTCCAAACTTTAGAGCAAAAGCAGAATTCTGGGCAAAACCAAGTCCTACAATAACAAGTAAAATATTGTCCTTTTTTTTCAATTATGCTAAAACATACTAATTAACTCACGAGTTGCTTCACTTGCTTCAGAGTGTAAATGCACACACTAAAAGGATAAGCTAATGATAGGAAAGATTAGGTTAAGACACTACTTAGCATCACTAAGAGTGTCAGACTAGTTTCTTGTGTAACCATGTTATAGGAGGAGAAAAATAACACTGCTTACTGTTAAAAAGTACATACTGCCACAGATAAATTAGTGTAAATGTTAACATTGGTCATATCTCCAAAATCCCTTGTGGAATGGCCATCAGATCTTAAAGAATTATTTATGAAGATCAGAAAAAAACCCACCATTCTTCTGTCACAAAATAAGAGGAAAAGACTTCAGAGAAATGCATTTCCTTTTCAAGGATTTGCTAGACCATCTGCTCAGGTAAACTCAAGGCGATGCCATAATACAAGTGAAGCTATGTCATTTTAAGCCAGTGAAAGATCTGGCTCACAGACTGCACTACTTTCTGCACAACTGGAAGAGCAATTCACTAAAACCTATTTCTGACTTCCATTTAAATAATCCCTTATGCCAGTGTAGAAATGGCAATTAACACTAAAGCCCCTCCCCAAAGCAATTTTAATGCTGCATTTCAAAAGGCTTTTTTGTGAGTTTGTTTGTGGAAATGCTTTGCAGCAGTTTCCACAATGGCACACAGGCAGTTGTGGAAAGAATCAATTGATCCTGCTTTTACCTTCCCAGCACATTTCTCTGCAATACCATTATACTAAAGGAACTTACATCCGCCCATCTGCCACAATCAGGTTTGGTTTGACCAAGATGTCCATATCCTTGAGTCTCAGCAGAATATACTGGATCGCAGGGTGGCCATTGCTGTCGAGACCACGCTGGATGTGGACAGAGAACTCCTTGTAAGCCTCTCGGCAGTCGGAAACAAAATTATACTCGCACATGCCAGGGTATTGGAAGGTGTCTCCATCAAAAGTTTTGAAATGGTTGTTTCCCCAAGTGCTGCAGACATAGTGGCCATGGCTTCTTGTCCTTCCTGTTAAGTGATGAAAAAGAAATAGAGATGAAAAGAAGTGAAATAAACAATCTACTGTGAAAAAAGATAAGTGTTCCATTTTACAGAAGAAACCACTTGCAGTTATGTGCACAGTGATTCCACAGATTTCAAGCCTGATCAAGTGTCTGCCAGTTCAGCAGAAAATATGCAAACCTCTAATGGAAAATAAGATATTAATAATAATTCTGGGACCAAGGTATACCTATAATCCTCACTGAGGTGAAGGAACTTATTTGCATGACGTAGGGAAACTTAATAGTGACCACTAACAAGTTGGTGCATCAGTGCAATGGAGCTCCTGTGACAAGCATATGATTTTATTCTGAATCGCAGTATTATTTTTATCAATATTAAATATTTCTAAGAACTATCTTCTTCCCTGATGAAACATGCACTAGAAACAAAACAGGAAGGAAACCAAGAAAGCACTACCTACTCTGGAAGGCAAATAGTTTAAAGGTTTTGAAAGTGCTTGTGCACAACAGGACATTTCAGGGAATTATTTCTTTTCCTAAAAGCAGTAGTGATTTCTATGACTGCAAGACAGAAATTTTTCAGAAGATAGGCCAGAAAACAACCATGGTAGGAGGAAAAAAAAGAAGTCTTTGCAATAGCAAAATATGAAGATGATTTGTTCCTTTCCTTCCCATCTATACCAACAAATAATACAAATTAATGCAATATCTGGTAAATCTCCAGACACTGTAGATTAGGGCGAATCATAAATGCTGACCGTCCTTGGGAATCTTGACATGTCTTTCACCTTCACAAGATTTTCTAGCAGCATTTAACATGAGAAAGCAAAACTGCTAAGAAAACCTCCAGGTTACTGTACTTTGGTGGTACCAATCATATCAGATACATCCAGTCAAGCTGGAACACTTCCCTCCCCAGAAGCACAGAGATCCTCCCAGAGCTCCCAACTGGGAGACCAAATGCAAGGTAATGCTTTCCTCTCACTGCTGAATTCAAGACTAAGCTCAATAGCCCAAACCGGACTGCTGGATAAAATTCGCCACCTATTCCTCTAAGGAGCAGTTTGCAGTAAGAGTGCTCCATTCCATCACTTCAAAGTTGATTACAAATACAGTAAGTTAGAGTTTTACATAAGATTAATAATGTCCTACATGACAATATTAGCTTTTTTTGATATTACTACATTCATTTTTGAAGGACAATTTATGTTATTCCAAAGTAACAGAAGACACAATCATCCGTTTCCTTCACTGCTTTAACAATGAACCTCTCAAACTCCTACAGTTCCTTTCTGCCAAGTAGTTGCCATACCTAGTAAAGCCTCAATGCATGGCAAGAAAAGTAACATTGAAAATATTTTCCAAGCACATCAAACTAGAAATCAATTCAGTAGATGTAGGCACTAATCCCTCCAAAGAAAGTAGTATCTGCCAATTTTTTCCGAGCCATTCAGCTTCAGTATTTGAAAGCTTAAGCAATTTAAGGCATCCTAAAACTCCAAAGCATTATTTAAATGCACTGCCTCATTCCAGCTCCGCAGCGGTATTTTAATTCTCTCCCTCTTTTCCAGGAGGCAATCTGCTACCTTTTCATCTCCAGAGCTTACCTTTTTTTATTTCATTAGCAGAAGAAAGAGCCAGCCAGAGTAGAAGGAGGCTGGCCGCTCTTAGCCCCATGGTGGCTAAGGTGGGTGAATGGGAGCTCCACTGAAAACTCGGCTTTTTATAATACCCACTGAGGCAATTGATTCTATCACAGGGGAGGAGATCCAAAGGGAGGAGGCAAGAGGAGGGGTAAAAAAACAGGTGTGATATTTACAGAAGATAAGAAGTAAACAGACAATCATTTTTCGCCATAAATGAAGGAATTCAGCATACAGGAAACAGTATATTGATTCAGTAATCATGCAATTTTTTATTGCTCTATTTCATCTACAGGATGCTGTGCTTTTAAATCCTTCAAATGCTCACGCCAAGTTTAACCTTCAGTAACTCCTATAACAAATAATGAATTTTGGGGTGGCTGAAAGAAATACCTTGAAGAACTTTAAAGAGGAGAACCTAAAATAAAGGCTTAAAAACCAAAGAATTTTTCTTTTTCATCGACACATAGAATGATTTCTGTAAAAAAATAAGTGATGCTTGTGAAGCTCCTTGTAGGTAACAGTAACCCTTACAAATAAAAATGGCACAACATGCATTGTAAATTATTTTGCAGGCAATTAATGTATTCCTTTAATTGGTAAAGCTCTTGGGAACATCTAAACCAAAATACTGCCCATACAACATATTGTGCCCAAAACATAACTGAGACAGGGTAACAAGGTAAGTTCAAGGAATTTACAGTGAAAGAGGTGCTCTTTCAAACACTGTCATGGTGCAACAGAAAGTCCATCAAAGCTGTAGAGATTCTCACACCTCATTAAGCTTTAGAGAAAAAGTAAAAACAAAGGGGAAATGGGAAAACATTACTGTCCTTAATCCCCCTAAACATTCTTGATTTCTGGTA
>VZTN01011637.1:14954-27212 GCA_013400515.1 Erpornis zantholeuca
TATAAATTTACAGTCTGCTGTTCCACATCAGATCCTCCAAAAGCTGTAGGGTCAGCTTTGCTTCGTGCAGAGAAAGATGGAGGGTCCATGGGAGAAGAAGAAATCAGAAAACAGAACCAGGAATCAGTTCAGAATGCTGTTTCAGAAATACAAGATTTCTACGTGCACATTATTTTGTAGTGAAAAGTTCCTCTGCCAAAGTGTTGCTACAACTCTCTTCAGAAGACAAAATGCAGACTCCTTGAGGTAAAGCACACTTACTTCAAGAGATCTTTTAACACATCTGCTTCATAGCAGTAGCAGGGTTTACTTCTTAAAGCTCCCAGACCAGGCTCTATATGTCGTCATCAAAAGATTTTCAATGCAGTGTCCAGAAATCTCTAACCCTCTTGATCATCTAGAATATTTCTTACTTTGATTGGTCATATTACAAATAAAACTTTTGCATTTTTCAAAACATTCAGGAAACTTTTTACTTAGCCCTTTTGACTGCTCTAGTCAACTAAAAACACCTTTTTATCATAAAAGCATGTTCTTTAGCTGCTATTTTCTTTGATTTAATAATTTTATTTCAACTACAGCCTAGACTCTATCTGAATGTCTTCCCATTTTCCCTCAATACATCTCAAAAGGTTTTAGATTTTCTCCTTTCTGTATTTGAGAATCCAAATTTGCACTTCTCTTTCCCCTACATAGTGTGTCACTCAACAATCCTGACTGAAATTAAGTAGTTGCCCTTTTCTCCCTTATGAATCTATCACTGGAAGAATAGAATTTTATTTTCCTCTTTGGAAAATAAAAATAACCCAGTAATAACCAGTTAGAACCAACCATTTGTAGAAAACAAAGAAGAAACATGGTCTACAGAGATCTTTCCTCAGTGGTTACTTCAGCAGAGGTAAGTTCTTATGATACCTCAGAGACATCTCCCAACTTGGCATTTTCTGTCTTTTATGACACCAAAACTCTTAGTTTGGAAATTATTTTTTTTTAATACTTAGGAGATTCTCAAAGGGCCATATTTTAAACTTCTCTTTTCCTTCCTGTCTTTTCCTAGGTAGTCTCCTGGCTAGACCTACTATTGCCTCACTAAAAGAAGAGTTTCTGTGACTTAATTCCTATATAGTCTTTGAAAACTGTAACAGCAACTCCATGTACACAGCAAACCTGACCCTTTTTTAGATTAAATTGCATGTGCATGCTGACAGGTGTAAGTTGAAAACCTGCATATTTTCCATTCAGGTTTCTTTGCCTGAAAGAAACAAAACTTTTATATCTGGAACCAGTCTCATTCATTTCCTGGGACTGGGAAAGGTAATCATCCTTCAACTAATGTTGCACCATACCTCAGTTCAATATGCTGGTATTTTTACAATTTTAATATATTCTGTGCAAGAGAAGAGCTATTTTTAGCAAAGCACTTCTAAATTTTAGACTGATTTATTCTGCTCTTGTCCTGCCTGTACAGGGAGCATGATTCCTTCTTGAGCTATGAAGTTACACTGGACTATTTTCCTTCTGCAGTCTTTGCTTCTCAGAGTGACCAACAACTTCCCGTTGTCCCTTCTTCTGACATACATGTGGCTTGCTGTGACATCCCAAACTGGAGAATAAGGGACATCAAGATGTCTTTAAGCACTGAGACCACTCTTAACAGAATTTGCACTTGAGTTTACATGGCTGAAGAGAAATAAATGCAGATGCTTATCTTCCACAGTCCTAGGTATTCGTACTTTTGCTAGCATTAGAAGGTGTCCTAAACTATACTGTCTCTGCTTCCTTATTGCCAGAAGGGTAATGATCCCGTCTACCAGCTGCTTTATGTCTTTCAGAAATAATCAATCTTTGAGGTAGAAATCATAGCCTGGTTTATTTCTTGCTCAGCTACCTTAAAACTTTTTGGACTACACATTTTAATCCAGAAGAACCTTACTGGTAATGCACAGGTAACATCCATATGAATGCATTAATTTATTTACCATAAATTGTTTGACAACCTGAAGTAATCTATCATTTTGCAACAAAGGCAATTCTGCTTTATCATTATCATCTTTGCCCTAAGCTTACATAGGTTATCTATATCTGAGTTGACTTTCCTGTGGAACTTCATGCCATTTCTTCCTTTTAGTCACCTTAATCAGAATTTACCTTCCTCTTTCCAATGTCAGGTGTTCAGGTGCTTTTATTACCAAAGATATTACTTAAAATTCTTCATGCTATCACTGTGCAAGTGGCACCAGAACTAGTGATGAGAAGAAGGATTTTCATATTTAGGATCCACGTTAATAGAGATGGCTTTTTAAAAGTTCCTGAAGCCCATGAGTAGCAGTACAACTTCCCATAAGCTTTCACTATATGTCTGACCTAGGAGGCCCAACACCAGGGCTACAAAATTCATTGCTAAAATCCAAAGCGTAAAAAAGCAAAGTTGGTTGCATGGCAGCTGTGTTTGTTATAGCAGCAGATGCAGAAAGAGAGATAAAAGATGACTTTTGAGTCATGATTATGTCAATGTATTGTTTCCCTACCCTTAAACTTTTATGAGACTATTTCCAATTGTTCCATCAGCATAGCTAACCTTTAATGTTCATTTAGTTACAGTGTAAATTTATTTTGCAATATACTTGTTAAAAAGAGAATCTACATGGAAGATTATCTTCATTCTGAATCACGCTGCAGAGAAAAGGGCCTATAATTTATACAACTTTAAGATAAAATTCAGCAGAGACCTGAGTGGGTTTATTGTTTTAGGAAGAATAAACAATTTTTCAAGAATGTGGGGTCTGTTTCTATTCGTTAACATACCAAGAGGAAAACTAATTGCACTCTTGCCACAGGAATCACAGGATGACCACCGTACAAGTACCTCAAAATGTACAATTACACTTGGTGAATGAGTTCTTTTCCATATCTGCTTTTGTAGTCCTGACTGGCTGATCACAGGCTGCCAAACCAAGAAGCAGTGTTCTATCAGTAACGCTGCTCTGCAGAAGTGGCCATAGGATTTTGTTCTGCCACTCTTCCACCTGCCAGAATTTCACCACAGCACACAAAGCCTTACACATGACCATACAACTGCACAATATACACACCTCTCCTTTTGTTTCAAGCACAGAGATGGATTGTGGGAACTCCTCTGGCAGCCATTGCAAAATAGCTCTGGTAAAAACTAGTCAGATTACGAATTTAGAGATGTATCATACACAAACACTGTACTTCCTTGACTGAGATATTTAAGACCCCTATAGCACACCTTGACAAAAACTTAATAAGCAACAGAGACAGGCAGCAGAAGGCTGACAAGTGCATGAGTGTGAAAGCAATGACATAGAACGAAGGAGGATGAATTTCATTTTGACATGCATGCTGTTAAGAGATTAATCCAAAATCATCAACAGAAAAGGAGGCAATATTTAGATGGNCATGCTTATAACCAATCCATTGCTCTCCCAAACTTCCTAATGGGGAACCACTATTTACAATTTTTATGGAAAGA
The DNA here is from genome assembly GCA_013400515.1 of Erpornis zantholeuca. Classification (NCBI taxonomy): domain Eukaryota; kingdom Metazoa; phylum Chordata; class Aves; order Passeriformes; family Timaliidae; genus Erpornis; species Erpornis zantholeuca. The sequence continues at coordinate 18,451 of VZTN01011637.1, forward strand.
ACTTTCAAAAACAGAAGGTCCACTTAAATGTATTCAACAGTCATGGTTCTGTTTAAGGTAATGTTACAAAAAAACACATACTTTTGACTGATCCTGGGTATCAGGAATCAGGCTAATATCACGCAATTAATTATCCTATCATTTTACCCTAAGGGATTCAATATCTGATTGGACTCATCTCAGCTCTATCTCTAATTTCAACACCATGACCTTGAGCAGCCTTTGTATTATGGGCATTACTTTCCATTCCAACAAATAGAATAGTGTAAGGTATCTGCTGATGCTGGCTGGAGTATAAGGTTCTCACATGCCCTTCTTTAAGTAGTTTGGCATAGAAATTTTAAGAATAGCATCTATTTTCTACTTGTAGTACTTCCTTCTATGGAAGTCAGCAGCTCATCCTCTGTGACTAAAGCTGCAAAACATTTCCTTCTCTTCCAGTCAGGTGCAAGTGGGGATAAACATGTGACACACAATTACTGAAGATTAGAAATGGATGTAGGAAATAATAACTTCAACTAGTAAGCTTTCCTACCTACACTTAGCTTCTAGAAATTTTTAGTCTGCAAAAAGCCTCAGCACAGCAGCTTCTACATCAATACACAAGGAAAATACTTGATGATTTAAAATAATATTAGAACAGTTCTCCTTTGCTCAAGCATCTGTGGGATTTACTACTGAGAAATCAATTGAGCCAAGAAGAGATGGCATGGAAAAGGCATCAAGGGAATTACACTTCACATCCCTTACTCTGGTAACACACATACCATACTCTGGTATTTTACCCCAGGGGAGTGGGATTTTCCAAATCTTTTATTTTCTCTGTAGGAAAAAATGGGAAAAGAAATATTGGCAAAACGTGCTTTTTTCCTCTGTCCTCTGGAGGACTTTTTCTAAAAAAGTCATCTTACAGCTCAGTAAGATTCTAGAAAATATTCCAGACATAACTTGAGTACCTAAACCTGTGCTCTCTCATTGAAGCTCAAATATCAAGAAGAGGTTAGAGAGAATTTGAACAATAAATGAAGTGAGTATATTTGCTTTAATTGCAGATTTCCTCTACTAATATTTTCTACCACCTTCTTGTCTCAGAATTCCTATTGACACTGAAGGTGGAACTGAAGTAAATTTGCATTTGCTTAATATTTTTATAGGGGAAATCAAAGTCACTGTCACAAAAAATTGGAGAGCAAAGCCTTCATTCTCTCCTTCCTTTTTGCAGCAGCATATTGATATTGCCTCCAAGTCAACATTTGTTATGACTTATTTTTTAGCTTTCAAAACAAGATTTTTTTCAAAACAAGACACTACAAATATTACTGCTCAATACAGTATATTATTGTATTTTTCAGCGTGGCCAGCCTGGTCATTTGGCTAAAAGATTAAACTTTTTCCATTTTTCCCAACTATTATTGGAATGGCTTTGTCTACGACACGTAGTCAACAGCTCTGCTGAACTGACAGAATTTCATAAGTTTAAGATTTAGTATCAAACAGCTGAGATAAACAATATTCTGAGCTGTGGTAAAGCTATGATGATGGTTCCACAGGACATTACAAAAATTTGAGTTCATTTGAAGTAAGAATTGTTAAGAATCTTTAGTCTTCCTCTTCTTACCACCAAATATTACCATCCTGCTGGTATAATTTGCTGTGCTTGCAAAAGTAGAGCAAACTTGCCACAGTTATGGTAAAATTTAACTTTTTTCTGTTGTCTAAGCCAGCAGTTACGTAGTTAATAGTGCCTTCTGTATTGTAGGATGGAATAACTACGTCAAACGTGAGAATACGTCTGACTGGTTTCCAAGTCTTCCAGCTGCCATGCATACTTCCTAACAACATTATAACCAACATTTGAATCATCAAAAAGACAATATTGTCAATACAACATTTTATCACAGCAACACTGTGAATACAACAATGTATACTGAAGAATGCTCTGAGAGCTGATGAATTGGACAATCTGGGAAAAATTTTCCTTTACACACTTTGATATTTTGCACTATTTGTGTTTGTTTTCCATGCACTTCCAAAATTTGAATCAGATTACTCTCAAGGTGTCTTTTGAAACTAAAAGGTACTTTTGAGCATTCATTCATGCTTCTCCTTTTCAGTTGCTGCTTTTTCAAATGTCAATTCTCAGAAGTCAATCATCTGCACCACAAAATTCCAGCAGAGAGACTGACAGTCTATGTCATCCAGTCCATTACATCTACCAGGTCTACCTACATTCAAGTTTTGTAAAGGCAGGGTAAAAAATGTTAAAAAAAAAATCTGATTATAACTTCAAATTGTGGGTAATTAATGTTCAAAAGAACTGCTACCCAGAGCATCAGAATATCTGAGTTTTGATATATGCACCTCCACAGAACTCCTGTCCCAATATGTATAACACATCCAGCATTCTGAGCAAGGAGATGTTTGCACCAGGCAAGAGGAAAATCTTTAAAAAAAAAAAAAAAATCAGCCTGGAGAAAAGAAAACTCTGGAGAGACCTTAAAGCACCTTCCAGGACTGAAAGGGAATCTATAAAAAAGCTGGAGAGTGACTTTTTCCAAAGGCATATAGTGATAGGATAAGAGGGAATGACTTTAAGCTGAAGGAGGGTAGATTTAGATTAGATATTAGAAAGAAATTGATTATTTTGAGGGGGGTGAGAAACTGGATGAGAAACTGGGGCAGGTTGGCCAGGTAAGTTGTGGATACCCCATCCATCCAACATGTTCAAAGCCAGGTTAAATGGCAACCTTTGAGCAACCTAGTCTCTACAGCCATGGTAGGGGGGTTGTAAGTAAACGATCTCTAAGGTCCCTTCCAACCCAAACCATACTCTGATTCTATAATTTCCTGTGAGGATACAGTTGGACTAGATGGTTATTGTAGGTCCCTTATAAACCGATCAATTCTGTTTTAATACTTGAATCCCTGAGCTCTAAGGCTCTCTCCTAATTTTGAAACACTTCTGTTTTGCATAAAATACTTCATTTTTTCACTTTTCCAAAGACCAGGAAAGCAGGAGTGAGCATGACTCTACAATGCAGAAATTAAAGGGAATTACTGATGAGAAAAGGGAGGAGAGACATGATCTCATTTAATCCAAACATTTGATATAAAATATAGCTCATGGGAATAGAAATTTCAGTATGTATGTAAGCCAATATTTTTAAGGCTACCTAAAAAGATGTTTCTCAGATTATGCAGAGAGAAAGATTATAAAAAGAAAATAGCTGAATTCTTATCTTGACCTGGAAAGTAAGACTTAGCTGAACATACCAGAAGAGAACATTGCTGATGTGAACAAGCATGATGAACATGGATTAGAGAGTACAATCCCCTTTCTCTGCCCAGTCTGAAGAACAGTTATTTTTCTGGCAATGCTTACATAGATTAGAAACATTATAGAGGAAAAAGTATTTCATAACAACTCGGTAAGAGATGTTTGCTGTAGACAAATAGCTTAATAAAAATATTAAATGAAAAGCGGGTTCAGCAGATAAGCGATAATATCTTCTCTGTACTTTCCCAAGACAGAGACCAGACTAAAGTTTCCAGTTCAGAACAGTACTTCACCAATGTTGCATTAAGGGCTGCTGTAGTCTGGCAAACCTGTAATTAGACACAAAGAAACTTTATTTTTCCAGCTCTGATGGGTTCAGCTTGGCTGAGTGCAAACCCTCAGCCAGCAGCTCTCTCACTCCCCCTCCTCAACAGGACGTTTCTCCCTCCTCTCTTTAACTACTACACAGCATTTTAGCCTTTCTTAACTATAATTCCAAATACATGAATATATTTCCAAGACACCACTGTGGCTGATGGGCTCAGCTGTGTGCTGTGGTAGGTCTGGAGTGGCTGTGTCTGGCACAGGGTTGTCCAAGTCCCTTCCTACAGCCCCCCTGCTACCAAAATCTTGCCATCTATATGTAAATTATTACAGCAACATTTCTTTACCATCTCAGGGGACCACATGATAATAAAAGATCTTTTTCTAGTCTTTTAGGCCAGACTGAACGTGCTTGTCTGTAAACTAACAATGCAAATAGGCATTTACTCTGAAGATATTGAATCAAATGCTAAACACTGTCTGACAAGAGGGAGACGTTCTTCTGTAAATCACCCATAATTCAACAAACAACAAAAATGATAAAGAAATGGTCAGACTTTAATGTACATTTATTACAAAGTGCTCAACATAGCTCAGGATATTACAGAAATGGAAAGACTGAGACAGGCACATGAGCTCTTGAAGAAGACTATTATAATAAACTAAAATGTAAATCATACTTCTAGGCATCACCTGATTAATTATTGTCTTCTGTTACTGTTATATGCAATTGGGAGTAAACTTCCCTTTCTTTGCAAGAAATTTATGGGAATACAGATATGTCAAAGAAAAGCCTGTTCTTCAACTTTTTAATTTCATTTTGTAAATTTGGTGGGGTTTTTTTGGTTTTGTCACCACATAACAGGAATGTTTCAGCTTGAGTCACCCAAATCAAAGCAAAAAATATTCCTGAATTGACTGATGTTGCACTAGATTTTATTTTGCGACTACTTATACAAATGACAGTATTTATTATACACAAACCTATATCAAACACACAGAATATGAATGGAAATATAGATTACAAAACATGGATTATCCGAGTCTTAATAGGAGCTACTTTGCAGCTATCCTAGAAAAAACTTTCTCTTTGGTTGAAATTGCCATTTTCATGCCATGACCCTGGACTTGTTAGGTCTCTCTCATGTAAGCTAGTATGTGGAACTGAGCCAAAATAAACTGCAAACACAAAAAGAGTAATTTTTAACTGAGGGGACAGTGTACTTGAAAAGAGCAATTCACTTCATCCTATACCAGGATGACTACATGGCATTTTCATGAAAGGTGCAGGTAATAATTTAGTAATTTTGAACTAACAGAATTTGGTTTTATGAAGATAAATGGTATTTATATAATCCTGTAAGTTATCTGGACTCTGAGTATATAAATAATATTAAAGTAGGCCAGCAAACAAAGCACACCTGGATGAACTTGGAAGTGATTGATGCTTAACTTATGGCATTTACCCTCATAATAAACTCTCTAATTGACTAAGGAGGTGTATCCTCTTTGTGTGATTACTGAGAAACTCCCATACAATCTGGCAACTCCCATTTCACAAAGTAAATGTAAAAAATATAAAAGCAGTCTGATGTGAACAGAAGATTAGTGCATACTACTGAGTCATGAGCAAGAGTTAGGTAAGACTACAGGCAGAGTCTACACGAGACTTAAGAAAAAGCCTTCTAGTTTGATTAGTTGGAAGAGAGCAAAATAGTAACAAGGATACATAGCAAAAATTGAAAGAATAGACTTCAGTTTCTAACTCTCTACACAATTCATGTCAGATATTTGCATTTAATCCAAGACTTGTATGCCAGAATAAGAATTGCCTAAATACTGTCATTTGGATTAAAAAGAAAAAAAAAAGCACTTTGTAGTTTTCATTGCCACCGTTCATATTCTCATTTATTATTACCCCATGTAGTAATCAAATGCATCTCACAAAAACTACTTCCTGTCTGGAACTCTGTCAGTACAAAAATCACTAAGTAACATGAGTAAAAAATTGTAAAAGAACAGTAAAAAACAAAAAGATATTAAAAAAAAAAAAAAGAAAAAGAAGTTCAGTACTCTAAAATGCCATGAACCAACAGGAAAGCAGGACTACCTTACATGTGTAATGGTTACTTTGCAAGACAAAATGACAGCCCTTCAAATGTATCCCTCCCTTTTCTTCTTTTTCCCCCAGCTTTATATTGCTGACCATGGAGCCATGCATTCCAGAATACCCCTTTGGTCAGCTGGAGTCAGCTGTCCTGGCTGTGTCCCCTCACAACTCTCTGTGCACTCCCAGCCTCCTCACTGATGGGGGGAGGAGCAGAAAAGACCTGGACTCTGTGTAACCCCTGCTCAGGGATAACTAAAACATCCCTGCATTATCAACTGTTTTCAGCACAGGTCATAAACACAGCCTCATACCAACTACTATCAAGAAAATTCAGTCTATCCCAGCTAAAACCAGCACAATTTCCCGGGAAACTTTATCTTGATTCTGTGGAAAACCTAATGAAAAGATTCACAAGATCATGAGCATTGCTACTCACAGACATATTTCTGTGAGACACAGCCTGATCTCTCTGTGCCTCCCCAGTTCCATGACTGGGTTTGCAGCCTCCTCTGTAATACCTCACAGAGGTGCAGTGTTAGAAAGGACAATTAGATCCAGAGTGCCTGCAGGCCAGACACCTCGATGCATATGTTACACACCAAATCCAGTAAGCTGACAAAGCTTTCTGTTACAAGTTATAGCCTTATCTTTGTGGGATGTAAATTGTTCAGCTATTGAAACAACAGGGTCAAGGAGGCATTTTTAGCTACATTACCAACTTTTATTAAAAGTTATTTTATTGCTGGGTAGATTCTCAAATTCTATAGTAATACATTTATAGCAATGATAATTTATTTTTCTTTGATTGCTAGGGTTTGGGGTTATTTGGGGAAATTTTGTTGTTTTGTTTTTCTTGCCCATTGACCTTAGCTAAGAACAAGATTTTCAATAACGCAGAGACTACAATGTTGGAAGTCTGAATATCAAGCACTGAGAACTGGGTTGGTAACGTGTTTTTGTGGAGACTTGTCTGCTATAAGTAGGAATGAGGTGCTTCAATAATGCTTTAGTGTACATAATTCAACACCTAAAGGAGTAATAAAGATATTAATAGCAGATTAATATTTAACTCTAAAAATGAGAAATGCCCATGAACAAATCAATCAAAATAAGGAGTGATCAGGTAGCTAATTGCAGGCACCATATTAAAGACTCAAATAGTTGAATAGTGCAAACCAAAACAGACCTAAAAGGACTAGGAATGAGAACAAAAACCAGCATGGCCAAACATAGTAGTAACAGAGGCAAAACAACATATTAGTAAAAACTAAAGAAAAATAAGATTTTAGAGTAAATTGATAAACTGAACAGTAAGCAAACTTCTAAGACTGGATGGCATTCCTTAAGTGTTCTAAAGAAGGTCAAATACCAAACTGCTAAATTTCAACATTAGTTGGAGGTCCCATGGGTAGTCACCTCCTGGATTATCAACTTTTCTAGATATTTAAACAAGCTGTAGGAAAGTCAGTTGTCACAACAGAGAGAAATAACTGATGGACTCTGTCAAGGTTAAGAGCAGTGAACTGTGAAGTTATACCATTTGTTAAGAGCCAAGATTACCCAGGAGAGCCAAAACTAAACTGAAACAGAACTGCAAAACAGTTCACAGCCTACAATGCTGAGAGGGTAAAAAACAATAGATGAAATTCAGTGACTACCTGAATGACTTCAGTGACTACTATGAAGTGTGAATTCAAAAAAAAGAATTCCAGTGTGTCCATGCTGTCATCCCATTCTTCCTTCTTATAGACTGTCTTCTTATAGACTTCCTTTCTACAGACACACAAAGGGCACAATGTTAGTTATCAGCTGTCAGGGAAAATATCTTGAAACCAACGTGACAAGTATCAAACAATACCACCTAAGTGACCAGTGACATTCAAACTGTTCATATAGCATTATTAAAGGCATAGAGAACAAAACACAAAGTAACACTGTTATATTCTATATTGCATTCATGGAGGGACCACCACATTTAAAAAAAAAAAACCCAAAACCAACAAGAAAGCTCTTATTCCAGTCATTCCATTCCAAGAAGCATATTTTCTTACTATAAGAGGTCAGAATGCTACCTGTAAAGTTCTAGTGATGATCTATTAACCACTAATAAAGACCTTGGATGTCCTCAGATGCCTCTCATTGATTGAATATATGAACAGCTATGGACACTGATGACTATGGATGTCTATATTTTCCTACCTCAGTTTCTCTATTGCTAAGTGTATATTTTATATATGAAATACCACTGAGTGTGGGTTACACCATTAAAAATCAGTGATTTTCAGAACTAGACCCAGAACTAGATCATGGTGGTAGGCATGTGAATGTGTATGAAAGGAAATGTGTACGTGTGTAAGCATTGGAAGAAGTGGCAGAGCCAGGATTGAAAGAAGAGCCCAAAATTATGATTAAGAACACTGTTTCCAAGACCCTGCTACCAGGGATAAAGTGGAACTGTGTTGTTTACATCCAGAAAAAAAGGACCACCATGTCACATATTCCATTCCTTTTCCATTAGTTCACCAAGAAAGCAGACTAAAGACATATAACTTAAATGGGGGAAAACAGACAATAAGCAGAAATCAGATCTAAGTTTTCAGAAAGCTGAAATAAGCCATATTCTGTGGCAAATGATCATGTCTTAACAGCCAGAGACTACAGAAGGATATATGGATCTGTTAAAAGTAGTTTGTCACCACCAATCAAGGAAAAATAATAAATGCAATGGACATTGGCAGCAACGTCACTTGTCCTCTACTTTGCACACCAACAATCCTGGCCAACCTGGTAAAACTTTGCAACCCCAAGCTTGGTGCTTGCAATATGTGAGTGTGAAAAATTGAGTGAAATTCAGGAGAGAAGGAATGAAGAGGATAAAATAAACTCATTTAGAAGTTTTGTAAATAAGAATCCCTCTCCTTTCCCAAAAGATTCCACACATAGTTTTATTACAAACGTTTTCCTATAGGGGATATGCCAGTGATTACTAACAGATTGGGCAGGATGGGAAAGGGCATGAGTTATGAAGATCATTTCTATATTTGATACAGA
>VZTN01011637.1:31482-67579 GCA_013400515.1 Erpornis zantholeuca
AGAACAAACTAACTTACTTTGGTTAGATCTAGCTAATTAGCAGTTTAGCCGTTATGACCAAGACTGACAGCTGAGAAATTGCATTAAATATTCAGGATGAATGCAGCAAGAGAAGAAAGCTGGAAATCTAAGGCTGTGTAAGGAACTGGAGTAGAAATATCCATAACAAAATTATAGCATATTTTGAAACTTCTCACGTTTTATACAGAAAGAGCATTTTTCATTTGGAGTCATAACTTTTTTTGGCAACAGATTCTCTTGACAAGCCATACACTGATTCTACCATTTTGTTCCACCACTTTCAGAAAACCCCAAACTATTTGTGTCCATTTCAAATCATTCTTCAATAGAACTAGGCTTGAGATAGCATAATAGAGAATTCAAATTCTGAGTGTTTGCATACAATGTAATTAAATACCCACAAAAGAGGATGAGAGTAAAGTAAAACTGTTCCACAGCTATGGCTCTGTTGAAGATCCACTCAGGTGGAACACAGTTGTTTTTAACGATGTGAATATAATAGTAAACAAAGATATTTCATATGATTAAGAAATGCATTCAAATAGCTAGAGAAACTAAGAAAGGTATTTCAGATTAGTTTTCATCAATCACAGTGTTGATGGGTTTACAGTCACAATCAGAAGGCATTAGATAGAATAAACTGTGTAAGTCTTGTGGTCAGGGTTTCTCACTCCCAACCTCACTGGGATCCCTATTTCCTATCAGACTTCCCTCTTGTTAATGTCCTGACTTATTACTTAGCCTCAGCAGGAATGGAGGGATATCCACCACCACATTCCCACAATTTTGGTGGTGAAGACACTCTTAAAGCTTATGTTTAAACTTCCTCAGGCTGCAGCAGAAAATAGGAGTATTGGCTAGCCAGGATTTCAATTGCAGTGTCAGTTCACAGAGGTACATGACATTGTCAGCTGACCTATTGAAAACCCAAATCACAGAAAGTTCATGAATAGGGTTTTAAATAACTTTTGGGCTATCTCTAATCTGCTCAAGTCCCACGTACTCCACATGGCAGAACAAAAGACTCTCCAAAACATGGAGAAATAAGGGCATTTGTAATTTAATAAAAGAGCCCATAAAATAAAATTAAAGGAGGTAAACTACGTTACAGAAAAGTCTGCCCTAGAATTCAGGGCATCTAAGTTCCTGTTAGTCCCCTCCCTCTCACCTCCCAGTTCATTACTTTTCTGCTCACTTTACCCCACTTGTTCATCTCCCCAAATTAACTGTACATGCTTTAGCTTCCTGCTTCAACTCCAATGCATGCTCATACTACGGCCCTCCAGCCTCAACAACCATCCACCTTCCTGTAGGGCCTGGGGAAGAAATGGTGGGAGACAGCTTTGTCCCTCAACTACACCCAAGGAGTCTCCTCTTCCATTTTCCCTTCCTGCTCTTACAAAACTGAGCACGTGAAGAAGCAATGGAAATTCTGATCCGGTTTCAACCATGTGGGGCAGGGCAGATTGGCTTTAGTTTTCTGCATTAATTGTCTTTTCTTCTGCAGGAGGTTTGACAAATACGTTCTCTGCAGTATACACTTGCCTAAAGCCCAGTCTGTTCATTAGCAGCACATCAGATATGCAATGTCATGTGCAGCAACCCTAACCAGGTGCTTCTCCCAGGAGACAAGGAAGGAGGAAAGCTTTCAGTTCAAACAATGTCACGCAACAGCTGCGATCTGAGATCTCTCAAGGTCTGTCCACACTGGCATCAGCATAGGCCTGAACTAGAGAGGGTTCTTTACAAATTGCTGCCATGTTTCCTTACTCATCCTTCCTTGAACTTAAGCAGAATTTACTACAACTTGCCCTTCAATTGCCAAAACCCCAGGAAGTCAGAATGATTTCTCTCTAGACACCTGTTATTTACACTCACCAGCTTATCATATGGATGAGATTTCTATTTTATGAAAAGCTACTGCTTCCTCTAGTCCACAGCACTTGAGATCCAACACTTAACTAATGTCTGGGCATCAGATACAGCATTTGTTTGTGCAGAGAAGAAATTTATCATACTCCATTTCCAACCAAAATGCACCTTGTTTAACCCAGCAGTTGATGAAGATGATCAACATCAGAAATACTGTTCACTTTCAGAGGAAATGGTATAGTATCACACACCCTTCAGAGCCCCTCTGTGGTTACTCAAGAAAAAGCATTCCCACAGTCCTCAAAAGGCCTGGGCTTTCAACCATCAGCATCCTCCAACACACATGAAGTCTGCAAAATTAAGCAAGGTCAAAACAGGAAATTTTCTCCATTTGTCTCCTCAGGATCAGCAGTTTATGAAAAGAGGAAAAAGATTATCATTTATTTTGTGTTCAGAAGACAAAATGCAATAAAGCCAAATGGTACTGCATTAAAGCAAATATATTCCAGATAAGTAGAAAAGGCTGCTTGATCTAATCTATCCTTTTCTTTTGAATAGAGGTATTACACATTTTCCTTTCAATGTTTCTCAGCATCTGCTAGTCATGTGTGAACAGAATGTCAGATGTCCTCAGGTGAAACAGTTCTCTGGTACATTCACAGTTGGTGGTGAGGGTTTGGAGATTGGTTGGGGGTTTTGCTTTGTTTTGGTTTTGTTTTGGAGTTTGGGTCGAGTTATTTTTTTTACTTTTCCTGCATTTCTAGTAGTTGCACTGAGTTAACACCTAGTATCTGGGGAAACAAGCAAAATGGGGTTATAAAACTGATCCAAGAAATGAGTTAAAGACAAAGTTATTTTACGAAGAGACAGTGGCTTGAGAGAAAGTATTTAAAATCTGAGTCTTGTGAACTAAAGACAGTTTTGAGAAGTTTCCCTCAAACTGAGAAGAGGAATATGAATTACTCTTCCAAGCTAAACTAAGAGAAGTCCTAGGAATAACCTGCCAGATATGGCATCAGATTATTAAAAATGTCAGAGGGACATTAGGGGTTTTTCTCTGTCTTTCTAGACAATGCCCCAGATCAAGGATTATCTAAGGAGTACACGTTTCAAGAACCAAGAAGAATGTGCCAACTGGCGCTGAATCAATATCTTGTTCTGGTGTCCCCATCCTTGCAAAGTAGAAACATAGTCCCAACATTCCTAGATAGTATTTTATGGCATTCACTCATTCACTAGGCATTAAAAGATAGATGAGAAGGGTCTGAGGGACCAGTTGTCTCTTCCTCTTGGGTCCACTGTTCAGACCTCTGACTGATATCAGAGGACCTGCAATTTTTGTTTATTACAAAGGTGGCAATGAAAGGACCTCCTAGTTTACAGCAAAGACATAAATTTATTCCCTGTTTCATAGGAAAAAGATGGTATTAACCCTGTTTCGCTGATTAATTAAATTATAATGAACTTCACATCATTAATCTTTTATTAAACTCCTTTATTAAGACAAGACCACTGGGCACTTGAAAGGAAAACCTCCTATGTAGATGATTTTCTGATTCAAACCTTCATAAGTAACTCATGGACCTCACACAGAAATAATTGCCTCGGTGTGGTAAAGATATGGCCACGATCAATGAATCAAACAAGGTGGGGAGGAAAGGATTTGTAACTCATTAAGGGAACACACCAGCTTTATGAAGAAAGTACCAGAAGCGGCCTGTCCTCGTCCTCTGCCAGCAGATGGCAACATTACTTCTCATTAGGGAAAGGGATCAAGGGAAAAGATCTGTGTCATCAACAAAAGCTGTGGCCACTCTGTAGATATTTTTGCTCTTTTCTTTTCGCATAAAAATAGAATGCTTTGCCTCAGGTGCCATGTTTATGTTCCAGTGGACAGCGGCGGATAAAAGTAACCATCTGACCACACCAGGAGGCTGAGAGAAAGAGACAGAAAATACTGAATCTCTCTGTAATGGCACACTACAGATCTGGTAGCTTATGCCTGTGAAAAAGGTTCATAGAAAGAATGTACAGAAAGAGTTTTGCATCTAATTCAAACCCCATATAAACTGATAGATACTGAATAATTATTTATTATGTTTTTGCATACAGAAACTACTTTGAATATCTTTTTCTTTAAATTCCCCTGTGCAGATGGACTCAGGCCCTCAATTACAATGTTTTCAAACAATTCTTCTATTTCTGCAAATAGTGGCAAGCGATGCAAAAATTCATTATTAATCCTATAGAACGTAACTACAACCCTTAATAATACATAATGGGATGAAGCTGTATGAAGGGAAGTTCAGATTGGATGGACATTAGAAAAAGGTTCTTCACTCAGAGGGTGGTTGGACACTGGAACAGATTCCCCATAAATGACAGAGAAAGAGTAAGAAATACACTATTATCCTTATAACCAGTGGTTAGGGAAAAACAAATTATCTGAGTTAGCATCCACTGGAAAAAAAAAGTCCCCTTTTTTTTGGCTCATATCTCCACAAATTTTGCATCCAGATTTTAAAATCCAGTGCCTCAACTGCTTTATTTATTTTCAGCAACTCCCACATCTACAGGCCATCAGCTGACTTGTTTTTTCCCGAGATCCTTAGAGTTTCAATGCTTTATCCTATATCTCAGTAACGACAACAGAGGTTTACCAAGCCAAACACTGGGAATAACTGATGTCTTGCTAGGGATGTAGCCTCACAATATAGCTGCAACACTCAGGAGCTGTTTCACAGCACTGCTTAAATACCAAACATACATTTCTTCTTCTTAGTCCCCTCCATTTCCAAGCACAGTGGGGATCAACACCTCTTTTACTACCTTATGTTTAATTTTTCTCTTTCATAGACTGATGAGAGAAACCACTGGAAACAAGACTGTGAAAATACTCAAAGCCATCCTAAAATGACTGATTAACAACATTGTTCTGAATTTGTTCAAATGCTTGGCTAAGAGGTGCTAAGGTCTCGGCCTTACAAATTCTCTATTTATTCTTTCTGAAAGCAGAATAAAAGCAAACTACTAAGCCAACAAAATGGACATGGGAGAACTGTGATTTTATACCACACTCTTCAGAAAAGCATTTTATAATAATGCTTGTATCAGATTTAATTTGATCTGACACAAACTAACAGAGAGCTCTGTTTTTCAGCACTGAAATAATTTCCCAACCGTACCATACAGAAAAAGTCACATTCATGCATTGCAGCTGAAGTACTGTGCTTTCACAGCTGGATGCACACAGCTGCAATGAAGCTTTTTGTTTACTATGTCTCAACATTGGGTGGGGCCAATAAATTAAGCTAATACCAGGGAAATCATACTTTTGTTTTAGATTAGCTTCTTAATTACCTTTTTTTTTTCCTTTAAAAGTGGGTATGTATATGAATATACACACATACTCCTGCAGCGGTGTTCAACAAAACCCATTTATATACTTTTATCCAAATATCTGGAATTTGTCCAACAGTACTATATCCACTACTTTCACTTTGGCATATCAGGATAACTATCAAGAGAGAAAATATTAAAATAATATTTCTATTTTCCTAGAAATATAAATAATATTTCTAGGAATAATTCTTGTATTCCTAAATTATTATTTACCCACTACTGAAGCACAGTTAGACCTGGTATGAAGTGTAAAAGCTATTTAAGCAACAATACAAAACAGTTCTGGCAATAACATGAAAATGTATAGTCATCTCTAGGTAATTAACCTGACAGAAGAATATAATGCCCCAGAAGATTGAACCCTATCAGGCTTTTTTTTTTTTTCATTACGGTGGGGCACGAATTTACTATACAGAGATAAAACATGTTATTTGTGATGTTTAAAGATCATCCCAGGCCAAAGGTGCTTGAGCAATCAGTTCCATCTGAATCACTTCCATCTGTCTCCGCATAGCAGAAGGGCAGATCTGCAGCTCTTCCACAGACTCCCGGCTGCAGACACCCTCCCAGCCTCCCAGCCTGAGCTCTCCCACAGCCAGCCCTGCTTTCTCTCGGCATTCGGAGAGGACCCGCTGTGCAGGTGGGGACGGGAGCTGGGGCTTCCAGTTCTGCTGAGCAGGAACTCCAAGTCCCTCAGCAGCGGCGCTGGGTGCGGGGATCTTCAGGCGTAGCCCATACCCAGGGTGATTCACTGGGACGGGCTGTGCTCGGCTCCCTGACTCACTGCGGCACCGGCTCTGCTGCAGCAGCCGCTTCCAGCTCCCTCTGCGACAGGGATCGCTCCACACGCAGCTTTTCAGTCACGACTTCTCCATTGTGCTCTCTCGCGTCTCCCCCCACACCCCCCACGCCATTGGAAAAGTACAGATGCTAGATGGCAGGATAAATTGAATTGGTAAAGCTGCGGTAGCTGAATGATGGAAAGAGCACGTAAAACAGTAATTTATACAGTATTGTAATTTGTACAGTAAATCCTACAATTTGTGTTATTGTATGCTAATCTGGTTTATATTGCATTGCCTAGGAACATGATTAGGAAGATCAGCTGATGTTGGCAAACGCACTGAATTGCTAAAATTATAATCTTATTTCTAAACTGCAAAATTAAGAAGAAGGAAGTTGTTCTTCTCGACTTGGCACCTAGTCTCCGAGAACACAGGTCAAGCACCAGTGTCACCTAATGCACATCACGACTCGGATCTGGCAGCTACCTACTTTGCCTTGCACATTTTTGTCTCAATAGATACGAGGAAAGTGAGCACATGGAGTGAATGAAGATGGATAAAAAGGTTGACTGGAAGAAGATAAATAGCAAAAGAATCACTGTAGACAGAAGCCTCTGTCACAGCAGAGGATTAGCTATGTCAGCCATCTGGGGATGAAGATGGGTAGTGGGAAGAGGAGGAGCTTGAAAAGGTTATTCTAAGTGACTCTGATTAGAATACCTCCATTTTTCTAAAGAAAAGGGAAATTCCTTTCCTAGGAACCATTTCTAGAGGCAATTTAGTACAGAGCTCTCTCTCTCTAGCAGTAATACCAACAAACTTTGCAATCATGGATGAGTCACTTCTCCATTTTCTGCTGCAGCAAAACTAACACCATTTGCTGCCCCAGCCTCGTGAGAAATTGCAAGCAGCAGATGGCCTTTATATAGTGTTCCAAAGATGAAACTATTTGAGTAAACATCAAGCAGTAGTATTCTGTAAAAAATCATTGGCAACAAATGGAGGGGCTGAAAAAACAGAGACATTGCACAAGAAATGGAAAATAATAAGAAGGACCTTTCCCTGGTAGGAATTCATTGACCAAAGAAAGGGGGAAGCCTGCAAACCGTAATACCAGTCTCTCTTCATTAACATGTTTACTCCCTTTACTCCCGGGCAAGCCCAAAGAATACAGACCCAAACTAGTTCCCATAGGAGGATGACAGCTGCCAGTCTCATGCCCTGTGTGACCTCTAATTAGATCCTCTGTTAGGCAACTATGCTGTTCAAATTCCAGAGTACAGGAAAATAAAAAAGCAACAGACCAGTCTGTGACCTCTGAAAATTTGCTATTTACTTTTCTGCATTAATGTGCTCTTCTACACGAGCTGCTGGTCTCCCATTGGCTTTTCACTGCATATATTCTAACACACTTCAAAGTGGGCACTCCAAACAAGACACTGTGAACTACTTCATTGTAAAGCATGCACCATGATCCAGGTCACTCACAATAAACCAACCTGTGGGCACTGTAACTTATTAACCAACTTTCTCTCCTGGCATTGTTCGCAGTTCTACAGCCACAGAACCACTGGGAGCCTGTTGCAATCCCCAGCAACCAACCTGTTTCATAAAGTTGCTCATGAGTATTACCAGGAGGGAAAGCTGGTTTATGTGGAGTTCTTTGAAATGATAACAGAATGGGTTCAAACATGGCGTATTACTGATCCAAAATTAAGCTTTGCAGACACTTCCCCATATAATGATTTCTCTTTCATATTCAGTGCCATGAGACACCTCATTGGTGTTCATTGAGAATTCATAATATAATTTGTTTTCTTTAAACTGTAGTATTTAAGTCAATCCAGTGCATTTTTGCCCTAGATATATGGAAGAATGATGACAACTGGAAGATTTTAGATTTCTCCTTCTACCTGACACAGTGGGCAGAAATACAAAATAACTGTTTCACTGGGGAAGCAAATACACCTCAGGGAAAAAAAAAAAAAAAAAGGAGACATCAAACTTAAAGATAATAATCCTGGTTGTGAAAATCTTGATGTACCATAGTGGTTAAAGGTGAGACTGACTTTGCTCCAAAACAGGAAAGAACTGCGACTCCCAGAGGGAAGCGAGCACAGTGTTTGCTCTCTGGAATCATGACATGCCTGTAACAGCAACACAATGACAATTCCAAAAGGGCAGGAACTCTACTTCCAGCCAATGAGGTTATAATTAATACCCATGAGAAAATTAGAAGCAATGTGAGCACACAAAACTGGCTCAGAGAGTCATGTAGAAGGCAGCCACACAGCTGATCTTGAATGAGGATGGAAAGAAAATTACAGAAAGACCATTTTCTACCACACTTTTGCATGTGCCGCTTTCCCTGGCATGTAACAGGTGGAAGTCACAGACACCAGGACTATTTAAATAACACAGAACAAAATAATCTATTACACACAACCATCTGGAATCAGTTTTCTCTTTCTTTTCATCAGCCAGTAAAATCTGCCATGACATAAAAACCAGCAAGTTAACTGCACTGATTTGATTACACAAAGGTAGCCGAGAAACCTGACATTTCAGTTTTCTGAGGTTGGGATTGAGGGGAAAAAATGCATGTAGAAGTAAACACTGCCTCCGTTTAGATTAGTTAGTGAAAAATAAATGTGTGTAAACACATCTTCCAAGTGATTGGCTTCAGGTTTTTAACATTGAGATCTGTAATCATTTAGTATCTCTGTTTTTGCAAAGGTCTGTAATGAACACAGCATTACAGCCATGAACCTCCCTTGAACCCTGCTAATGAACCTCCCTAGTCTGGTGTTAGGCTAAGTCCACTAGGACAGACGATTTAATGCTTTTTAAACTGCACCCAAGTATGTGTGAAATTATAATAATGCTGGTGACACTGTAACACAGGTAATTACAGTATTACTCCTGGGTATAAACGGCAGCATAACATAAAATTACTTAGCTAGGGTTTTTGCAGGGCCTAACAGAGATCTATTTCAATCTCCCAGATGAATGCCCCATCCCTGAAGCTAGAGGGCCGTGATCCTTCTCATTTGCTTTATTTCTCTTACATGAATCTTGCTGCACTTGTGTCACAGCAGCAATACGACTGTAAAAAGGAGCATTTCTGCACAGACTAGGAGGCAATTTAATGGTGATCATTGCACCCTGGTGAAACATAACAGATATGGGTTTGTACTCCCACAGACTGAGAAGGGAACAGAACTCTCTGATTAGCTTATTAGAGAAGACAGGAGTTCCTCAGATTTTTTTCAGCCACAAATCATTTGGTAGGCAGAAAATATTCAAGAAGTATACTGAGAATTTATCTAATGCCAACATATGTACAGTCTGGCAATTGCAAATGACAAATGTTCCCATCAGTAAAAAAAACAACAGAGTTATTCCATGCCCCAGAACAGATTGCCTGGTATTGCTTGACACTATGAATAGTCACTCTGCTCATCTATTAGGGGTAGTTATGGTGACTGGAGAAAATTATCTTTTCTGTCTGTTCCTGCATTCCTTTCATTATTCCTAAATTTCCATCACATAGAAAATAAGATATGATGTGGATTACTGACCCTATTAAGCAACAAACGGGAATAACAGAATATTGTTACTTCTGTTATTTGGAATTAAAATCTTATTTAGCTGAGTTTAAGTTAACACCAAAATGGTTTTGTTAACACCAGAGGTTTATGTCCAAAAAGGAGACAGAGGACTCCTGTTATTTTATTCGAACAAAGAGAGAGGTCATGGGGCATTTCCCTGGGGTCTCTCTAATTTTTGGAGGATGCAGCCTCCTTTTTATCCCAATTTCCTGGCCACATTTCCCTCTCTTTCCCAATTAGCTGAGGTACTTGAGAGGTACAAACTACCCGAAATACCTAATACCTAAGACCCCCTTCTAATGTATACCCTGGCCCTATTCTTTTCTTTTCCTTGTGTCAACCAGTGGAATTCCTATGGAATTTATGGTTCTTCCCATTGTTTCTTTCACCCCTCAGTATCCAATTTTATTTATCAGCAGACCTACAGTTTGTTTGTAAAGACAAATCTCTCTCATTCCATTCATCAATCAGTGAAATCCTTCCCATTGTTTCTTTTATCTCTCGGTGCTAGTTTTAGCTACCAGCAGGCCCACAGCTTGTTTGTAAAGACAAGTCCATCATCCCTTTCAGTTTCCAGCCAATAGGTAACAGCACAGTTCTCAGTAGCTGACAGAAATCTACAGTCTACATTTTCCACGTGCTGTAAACTACCTTTTAAAAAAAATGCTAAAAATGCTATCTTGCTTGATTGAAACTAAACTTTCCTCATTTATTCCATGCACATTCTACAGACTGAGAAAAGTGTTAACACCATCTGTGATCTGTCTTCTAGGTGCGGTGAGGCTGCTCGTTAATCTGAGTTTGGGAGTTCCTTGCTGTGAATGCCTTCCCCTGCATTCCCAGTTCTAATAAATGAGTAGGTTATTAGCTGATCTGCTGTACTGCTTGCCAGGGGAGAGCCCATTCCCTTTTTCCACAAAAGCATGTCACACAGAGTGTGCTCACTCAAACTCTACACACAGCAAGTTTGTCCACTGAACTTTATCACTAGGAAAACAAATCCAGTTCTTATATTTTCCTCTTTACATTTTTCTGTACATTAAATCAGGCTTTGTGGGCTAGATGGCCTGGCTGGTGAGAGAAAATTAAAGAATCTTATCACGTTGGACTCTAAGATTACTGAATGTTTACTATCTGTTAAAGCAATAGAAATAAACACATGAGGAAGAGGTTAAAACCCCATCTCAATATAACCTCCAGATACCTAGTGTTGTTCTTAAGCTCTCGAAATGTCAAATAGAAATATGAGACTACTAGTATATTTTAAAAAACCCCCAAAAAAACAACAAGCAGTTTTTCTAGCTGCCATGCTTCATGCTTCATTACATCATGTAACAAACCCCTTACTTTATGAACAGGTAGCTCCTCAATAAATCTGACATTATTATTTTTATGATAAAAATAAATAAAGATATTTATTTTAAATTCAACCAGATATTGGTAGTGAAATAGGCATCCCACTCCTGTGTATCTTTTTAGCATTTCTAGATATCAAAGTACACCATTTATACTTATATTCCTAAGTATTTTCTTATTGTTTATTGGCATTCTAGCCTCAGCATCTTGCATTTGTGGTGGTTTATAATTTTGGTTTCATATCAATTAGGTTTTCTTCTGTGTAGTTGTAAGATTTTTCATTACTTTTTAAAGTTACTTGTATCATTCACTACAGCATTTTAAAGATGTTGGCTAAACATTTCAAAAATAAAAATAGCTAAGTTTTAAACAAAGGAAAAAGTTTATTAAGTAAGGTCATTCTTTTACCAACACCTTTGGCAAATTTGGATCCTCTGTTTCTTATACTTACCACTTCCTCTGCTGTGATCACCATTGTCACATCTTTGCTATAACCTTAATTCTCCTTTCACAGCAGTGGGAAATCACATTGGATTGTGCTCAGTTTGAGAAGGTACTGGATTTGTGAGCGAAAACTGTGTGTACCAACAGCTGGATTTTGTCTTGGTGGGTCCCTCCTCTAGTGCACTCCAACCAAGTGACCTATCCCAGCGTGTCTTCACGACGCCAATGAGGTTGACAGCTCTGTAACTACTCTAAGACTTTTAACTTCTGCTTGTTCCCCATGCTGCATCCATTAGTGTCCAGGCCTTCCAGTGTCCACAGCAGCATCCAGGAATGCTGATTCCTCAGAATAGGCCAGACAGCTTCTACACTACGACTGCTCTACAGGCACTTTCTCCTTCATGTGTCTAAGCTCAAGGTTCCACAGCAGCTCTGCTTTGTTGATTGTTTTGCCACTTCAATTTCCACCACTTGGGGTCTTGGCTTGCCAACCCTCTCCCTGACTTATTTAGCTGATTTCTGAGGAATAAATCCCTCCCCATTGTTTCTAGTTTAAATTTCATTCAGTCAGCTGGATCCTGTCTCTTACAAGCAGCTCTGGACCCTCAAAGAGAGTCCCATGGTCATACACACTGAAGCCCTGTGCCAACACCAGCTGTACAACTATTTGTTAACCTGAGGGAGCCGAGTCATCCTCAGACCCTTCCCCTCAGTGACAGAAACAAGGAGAACACCACCTCCATCCCAAAAGACTGCATCACTGCCTCACTGCCCTTCAGCCATGCCTGATACTTCTCAGGCCATCCTAGCCTTGGCAGTATTTTTGGCTGGGGTCTCAGAGAATTGCCATTCGATCACTTCTTCATCCTTTCAGATCCTTCACAGCTCGTGGACTTCCTCCCACAGCTCTTTCACCTGGAGGCACAGCTCACCAAGGATTTCACAGCTCTGGGCAGGTCAGAAGACCAAGTGCCCCAGGCCCAGGCACTCCAGGCTGCCTCAGACTTCAGAAGCTGCATCCTCCTTTGGAAGTTCTGTCTGGGTCTAAAAGTCCAATAGCAATGAGACATTTACTCCAAAACTTGAATTTGGATGTAAACCAGGCCTTGATTCATTGCTCTTAAGTTCTCTTTTAAAAATACCAGATAAAAAAACCCATAAGGATATTAAGAAGGCATTTGGTAAAACCATAAAGATCACAGTAAATATCAAAAATCTTACCAAAAAAAAAGGAAAATAGAGCCTTTCACTGAAAGTGTGTATTTGCTTTTCTTAAAAATAATTACAGCAAAAAGAAAAAGTAATTTCCTCTCCCTCAAAGCTCTTTGTTTCATTTTCCACATGATTAACAATAGATAATTTTAAATTAAATGAGGCAAATTCAATTATTTGGCATTGAGATTTCTACAAATAACTTCCCTGCTCATGTATAAGCAGGCATTCAGAAAAATCCAAGCACCTATCACTAGGCACACCTGCTCCTGCCAACAGCATACACAAAACTCTTGCTTACTACTTATCAGTACTGTACCAGTCATGTTCATGCAGTTCTTACATCAACAAATATAAAAATCAATATGAATAGATGTATTTTTACAAATAGATAAATGTTATTGTGTGACACCTGTGTAAATCCAGGGAACAATTCCTATGAAGCAGCAGATTTTGCCTATGTATGTCAGGTCCAATTTTCTCCTGTTATGTGTAAAGCCAAGAGGGAAAACCTGTGAACCTTTTTTCTAAATAATTAATTAGTGTGTGGTTCAAAGAAGAATTTTTTGGCTTTCAAACTCAGAAATTCCCAAAACACTTTGCACAATTGCATATAAAATATGGGAAATGCTGTTACTGTGCTGTCAAATCTGACAGCCATTCTGTACTCAGCAATATATCAAACACCATCCAAATGCAACCATACAAATGTCACCTCTCGCCAGTGCAACTTTATAAATGAAGCAATATTAATCAATTAAAGGACAGTGGAGTGCATGGAGAAGCAGCCAAGTCTACCTGAGGATTACAATAGGGAGTTCTGGGTGGGCAATCAAGTTTAAACTGCAGAACTGCCAAGGCACACGGATTCTCTGTATGATAAAGCGGATTTCCGGTCACACACAGAGGGAAACCCAGAGACTTTCGCTCATGGACAGACAAGAGTCAATTTTGCTGTTACATCACTCATCTATATTATGCTATTATAACATTTACCAAACCTTTGTAGTTCTGCTCAAACAGATTTCTGTGATTAGGTATGAGGGAGATCATCTACATATTTCCACTTTGAATTTCTGAGGGTAGCGTTTTCATATGAAATATCACGACATGGAGTGATATCCCTTTCCTAGGCTGCTTCGGAAAGGAGAATCCTGTCCAAGCCTCTCAAGCAGAAACTTTACCCACACAAGCTAAAGTGACTCTGAAGAGTCACTAATGCCATTTTAATTACCTATTTATCTAGTGCCAAATAGACCAGTAGAGTAAAAATATATCTTGCCCATATTTCATACATTTGCTATGCTTATATGTGAGGATTTTCTTTCTAAATTATCCCCTTGTTTGTCATAGCAGACCTCCTATACCTGCAGTTTTAGGAGTTTCCTTTCACAGAGGTGAAGCAACTGTACAGTATTACATACTCCTCAGAGGGGATGATTTTCAGAGGGGGCAGTTTCCAAATCACTTTCTTTCCACCCTTGCCTTAATATACTGTTTGGGTTTATAAGTTGTGTACTGCTCTAATGATGCCAACCTTTTGTTATAAACCAGCCCCAAAGAAACACTATAACCATTCATAAATGTTGTTCAGAATGGCTGCCATCCTCCTTATCTTCAAAAGCACCAAATGCTCAACATGGCCAGCACTTCCTCAAAGTTTTTACCCCAGAGGAAGATGTAGGAATTACCTTCCAGCAGCACAAAGCTGTTCTCAAAAGGAATGGCTGCAGTTCTGTGGTACCTACTCAGTCTGCACAAAGGCCTACACAGCTGAGAGTAGGTGGAGAAAACAGAGCCACATGGAGTAGGTGACAGAAACAGAGCATTCAGAGAAAATGGCTTCTTGATCAAGGTTTGTCTTTGGCATCAATAAAGGAGCCAGTCACTCAGACTGACAGATTTTAAAGGTGAATAAAACAACCATAAACCCATATCTAATTTTCTGTAGCCTGGATTGGTACATGTGTCCATTTGTGCTGGTGAATGGTTGTTAAGGGTACCCTGAGAGACACAGGTCCTGCTATAAACCCTTGTCAGCCAAACGATCAGTAAAGGCAGCTCCAGTTCCAGTGCTATCGCCATCTCTCACAGTATCCTCATCTTTGGATTTGCAATAATAATTTTCTTCCTGCCGAGCAGAACAGTTTTTACCACACCCTGTTTAGGAAGCATAAAGGATCAGTACCATTGGTAGTATGCATTAATAATGGAAGCGGGGAACAGTAGAGATTGAATGATAGCTCCCTACCCTAAAGCAGAAGTCATCTTGCCCTGCAGCTCAGGGAAAGGCAGAGAAACCAGATCTTGCAAATTAGTGATTGCATTTTAGGCCTTGCAGGAAAAGCTCACCTTAAAACAGAAACAGCCTCTGCATCCCATGATTTCAGTCATGGAATCCAGCTTGGGTTTGCAGGAGACCTTTAGGCCCGAACCTTCTATAGAATGATGTTTACCACTCTTTCAGAGTGCCTTGAAAGATTCTCTGCCTTGGGCTAGAGACACCACCGTTTCTTCCCATGGCCTCCCAGTGACTCCGGTCCTTCTGCCTGGAGACTGCGCAGCAGGCGGTAGCAGAGAGCTCGGTCCAGAACTAGGGGAGGCCTTGGCACAGGAAAGCAATGAGGAGAGAAGACGTCTGGGGGAGGATTGCTGGGATCTTGGCCAGAAGTCATGTCCTCACACAACAGGAAGGAAAGATCACTAGAATACAAAGCAATTAGCTTTGGCTCTTTGAATAACTAATGGTTACTAACTAAGAGTAATGATTCTATTTAAGGAACTGCTTTTGTTATACTTACTGGAGAATACAGAGATAATTGACAGGAGGCATGCAAACAATTCAGAGCAACTTCATATAATTCCTGACATGTTTTGAATTTTGGAGATGCTGGTATTTTAAGCAATACTTAACAAATCAAAATAGCCTGCTGAGCCAGAAAAAGAGATTTTTAGGGGTTATATTTTTCCAGTATCAAACTGACTTTTAGCAAGATTTCTTTGCAAGTAATTGTTTCAAACTATTTGGAACAATTGATAGACAAGGTGAGATCCTGGTACTTTCTCTAAGGCAAGGTCACAGGAAACTAGAGGCTGCTCAGTCTCATCTCAGTACTGGGAAAGGTGATGGAGCAGCCAATCCTGGAATACATTTTAAGGGACATGAAGGACGAGGAAGTTCATCAGGAGTAGCCAGCACTGATTTACCAGTGAGTAAATCTTGGGTAACAGATCCAACTCAACTCTGTTTTGTCTGTGACAGCAACTGGTGATTGATCTCTCCCTGTCCTTATCTCAACCCATGAGCCTTTTGTTTTATTTTCTCTACCTTGTCCAGTTGAGGAGGCGAGTGATAGAGCACCTGACATCCAGCCAAGGTCAACCCCCCAGAATATTCTCATTTCAGATAGGCAACACTTTGCTCTGAAAACTCTCCAATAATTTCAGCATTTGCCACAAAGAAATACTGCCAAAAGATGTCATGCAACAATTTTCCCCACATACGCTTTGCTTCAGAGGATTCAATTCTGTCTGTCAAACAAAATCTATAGAAATATCCTTTAGATACTGTAGGTACAAGATGAGACAAACTTGGCTGTTAGACCAACATTGAAAAAAAAAAGCCATATGGAACTTGCAGAGATATCACAATCTGGTATCAGCATCATCACTGAATGTAAACACTAAATAGTGACTCACTGACTGCTACCAATATGTAAACATACTCTATCTGTTGATTGCGTAGTTAAAGTCCTGGAAACTCAGTTAAGAGCAAACATTTTAAATTTTACTGGACTTCTTGATATAAAAATTATTCTGGAGATTATTGACCTACTCAGAATCCTGTTTTTTAGTGATACCAAAGTCCCCATTGACTCTCTTAGGTTTAAAACAATAATACTTACAGCCAACAAAAATTTAAAAAAACAAACAATTACTCTTCCCCCCCAAAAAAAAAAATTCTTTAAAAATTCCCTTTATTTTATTTCCTGCTTATAGCCTACAACTCATGAACTGATCCTCTTAACATGATAGATTTAAATTGCATCAAAAAGATTGTGGTTTTGATATGCAGTGGTAACTGGATTTTAAAGCAGAATATTATTTTGAATAAATTACATCCAAAAAATCGAGGAACATGAAAACTAAAGTTTCAACAATCAAAACAGACCAAATCAACACCATAGCTGAGTTCAGTTTAATACACTGCATGTACATAAAAGACCTTTGTGTTTTATTAGTACTGAGACAGAAAACACACCGAGGTCTGAAACAAACTCCATTAGGTCTACACAGGCTAGCACCACTGATAGACATCTATACTTTGGTATTAAAAAAAAAACCCTGGCATTGCAAAATACCTGCCATTTCCACTTTGCTGCAGACACAACCAGAGTGTACCCAGTCCCACCACACATTCCTTGAACCACTTCCAGTAAGTGCCCCCTGAGAGTGATGGGTTCAGGGAGTTCTGACAGACTGAGCAGGAGCATTTTGGATCACAGGAGACCACTGACTCCAAAAGAGGTGTCTGCAGGATACGCCAGCAGGCTGTGGCTGCGGGGGGGTTTCAGAGCATGGCTTCCTTGGCCTGCTGACAGCAGAGAGCCACGCTCACCCTGCAGTGGTCAGCAACTTCCTCCAGCGACTGGAGAAGGAAACACATGTTTAGGCAGCTCTCTGTCTTCTGACAAAACATAAATTCTCCTGATGTACTAGAACAGCAGGTAGATTTTAGAACTAATAGTATACCAGCTCATACAGGCTCACTCTGGTATTTGAACGACTGATAGGTCACAAAACACAGGAGCTGGCAAACCACACCAGACCCCCTCCCAACTCAATTTTTTCAAAGTACAAGACAGTACAAAGTCTGTCGATTTGCCTGCAATTTAACGCATATTTTGCCGCAAAAAAGAGCAGCTTAGTAGAAGAGAAAGCGGCCTTCTTCCCTTCACCAGCTGCCTCTTGCATGAAGGCGCTTCCCTGCAAGCAGCCGGGCATGCACAGGGAAGGCAAGGATTTGGAAGGAGGTGGGAAGAGGGGTTTAGCTGAGCTCAATGGCAAGTGAGGGAGCCTGTAGGACGAATGAGGCCAGAGGCCTGAGAACCCACAGGGGACTGTGCTAGGGCTGGCTCAGGCTGCGGAGGTTTGCTGAGGGGAAAATGTGCCCCGAGTTAAAAGGCTGTGCTGTGAGGATTGTCGTGGGTTTGTGTTTACAGTCTTCTCCCATTTTTTCCCCTTTTGTTTCTAAATCAAAACCATTCTGAGTCTCATCGTTTAGAACAGTAATTTTTCTAGTCTTTTTCTCAGGAAAACTCACCTTTATTGAGAAGGCCGCTTTAAGTCCTTCACATACTCTGGCTCCACTTTCCTCAGCGCACTCTTGAAGGCTCAGGCGCAGCTAATTTTGGTTAAATCCTGAAGCTAGGAGGTAAAAGCTCTCCAATTGCCGAATACACCCCTCTGTTGAGGAGCACATTCAGTGCGGGTAGCTCGGTGAGCAGCTGCAGTGAGGGCTGAGCTCTGTGGCGACCGCCCCGGGCAAGGGGCTGTGAAGTGCCGAGCCTTTGCCCAACAAAGGGCCCGCGGCCTTGTGGCCCAGGCGGGAACACTCAGAGACACAGCAGGAGCTGGTGACTCTGCTGGAAGACCGCAGACTGTCCGGGTGCACGGACTGAGAGGGTCAGAGACCCGGAAATCCTTTGCTGGACAACAGCTTGAGCTGGTAATTGTGTTGCTGTGCTGTGATTAAGTTCTTCTAAGGATACGGACGTCTGGGACTCTGCCATGGGGAAACCCGGGGCTGAGCCAGAGGGGAAACCTTGACTGTGTGAGTGTGGGATGGGCAGCGACCCAAGAGGGGCACCCATGGGGTCACTGGAGCTCCTGCTGTGAGAAGCCCTTGGTCCCAGCTCATGTGGTGAGAGTGTGATACTGCTGGAGTAGCTCCGGAATGGCTGGGCAGGAAAGCTTCCTTAACAATCCTATGAGTCACAAACAATTGCTGTAGGATGGGGAATGTTACAGCTGATGACACTAAATTCCTAAGTCGTTGCAAGTAAGACTGCGCTACCAGGAAACTTTTTTCTCCTCAAAAGAGCTTATGAATTGTCTAGAGTACAATGTTGCTACAGTGTTGGCATAATTTTCCAGAGAAATGCTGAAAAATTGCACCTTGAGAACTGATGCCACGGTTTATCATTTTATGTATGTTTGCATTAGTTCTGAGTTGCTGGACACAACTTCTGGCTAACAGTCCACTTTTTGTGGTAGCTGGGTCTGCTGCATTCTGCACAGCTAAAGTAATCAGCTATTCTCTTTCGGGAGAGCCTGCTCTAAAGGCATCAATTAATGGGTTAAAATAGTGTGAGCTCACCAAACGGTTTCTTAATCAGGCATCCCCTTCATGCCTACATAAACCTATATTGCTGTTGGAACTTTGAGAGTCGTTTTCAAGGCTTGAGTCTGTCTGAATATGCTAGAATAACACAGTCATTACAGATTGTCATGGTGTCTTGGAGTGATCAATGTTTAGTATAATGTTCCATAGCATGGTGGGGTTCCAAAAGGAAGAGTTAACTAGTCATTGGAGGGAGAGAGAGATGCTCTTTAGCACCGTATTTCACTTCATATTGACCACAAACAAGCTGTGATTACAGGGCTGGGTTTGGTTTAGGGGGTTGAGGTGGGGTTGTGTTTTGGTTTGGTTTTTTTTCATTCCACTGAGGAATTGTTCTGTGTCTGCATATGCATATTTTTTTGAGTTAGAGACAATGCTACTGAGTAGCAGGCTTTAATGCTTCAGGCCCATCTAGCTAGGGCAATGTCACACATGAAAATATCGCAGATACGACCAACGAAAAGTCCTGGTTTGTCACATTAGAAAGGATAGAATTACATCCCAGTAGCTTACTAATTTTGGATGCTTCTTCCTATTTTTGGATGCTTCTTCCTATTTTTGGATGGGTAGTCACCGAACTTCAGTGTCAGAGACATGAGGAAGAATTTCAGTGTTTTTTGAAAAATTGAAGTAGAAGCCTGTTAAAAATTGAGGAATCAAAAATGTGTACAAGGCTAATGTTTGGATTTTGACTCTAGGGCACTGGAAGCTGAGTTTACATGATCTGCTCTCAGGTGAATGACATATAGCTCAAAACTTCTTAAAGTTGCTCCTAAGTTTTTTTCTTCGATGATCCTAAAGTAAGGTTATCAACAAAGCATGGTGCCATATGTAAGATCACAAGTCACAGATTCTTTGTAACTGCTTTGTAATTTCCACGAATTCTTATGCTGTTGCTCTGTTTTTGTATTCCTACATTAGATACAGTGAGAACAGTATCATTTGTGTGGGGGAATCAGATAAAAGTTCCCTGGTTCGATATTTTCCACTCAGTAGCAATCTTTAGTCATGAGTCTCACAGTATATTACTGGTCTTTATGTGGATCATCACTGCTGTCAGATCCAGAACGAGTTACCTTGATGATCTTTTATGTTTCCCAAGTCTGAAGAAGATGGCTGGGGAAACCATTATGTTTCTTTTTTTTTAATCTATTTTCTTTGATAATATGGACATTTTAGATGCTGCTACTTAGCAGTACACACTTTAGTAATGATGAGAGTTTCTTATCTTTCCTTCTTTGCCAGTAGCCATGAATGAATATTTCCTTTGGCAGATCCAATAGCCTGACTTCTCTCAATCCAGATGATTCAAAATGGGCCAAATACTTGAAAAAGCAGCATACTTGAAAATACTTGAAAAGAACAGATGTTGCATCTTCACTAAAAATAACCAATCAAAAACCCAGTCAACTTCCACTTGTGTATTCTTATATTTGAATCTACTAAAGAACACTGTTGTAAATATTTCAAAACCTCAAATGCTCAAGGATATTCTGATGTGGTGAATCATGCTTATGTCATTGTTGAGATATCTCTCGAGTTTGGTGCTTGCTGATGAGAATTTTAAGCATGTTAATTTAACTATTTTCTGCTGATACTCTAGGATTTAATTTAGCAAGTAGACACTACTAAAGTGCTAAATCTTGATCAACACACACAATATTATGCTTGCATCTAGTTAAAAAAAAAAAAACTTGGGAATTATATTCTTAGTGATACAGCTCAGTGTTGCAGTAGAGGCAGCGGTGTCTGAAGCATTTTGCTGCTTTTGTCTGTAAAACTGGAAAAAACTTTCATGCAGGGACAGGTTTATAGCAATAACTGTGCCTTCAGCAGTCCAGTGGATCCTTTATTGGACTTACAGTTACAAAATCAATTGTGGAAAAATGATCATATAAATTATTAATGTCCTCAACTCAGATTGTCAAGAGAATGGCCGTTATTGTTATCTTGTTTGCTCCAAGACAAAGTTCTTTCCAAGTACAAATCCATTGTCAGGGTTTATCCCCAGCTGCTAATGAAGTACCCAAAGCTGCTCACTCACTTCCCCCACCTCTGCTCTGCCATGGAATGGGTGGGAGAGTCAGGGAGGAAAAAAAAAACCCATAAACACATGGGTTGAGATAACAATAGTTTAATAAATGAAACAAAATAAAATATGATGGTACTAATTATAAAAAGTTGATACTGATGTTACATTACGTTAATAATAAAACTCTGGGGAAAAACCCAACCAAGCAAGTGATGCTCAATACAATTGCTCACTATCCAATGCCTATCCTCAAACATGTCCTATCCTCAAACAGCGATTGTACTCATCCATGTAACTCACTTCACTTTCTATCCTGAGTATGATGTTCTGTGGTGTGGGACATCCCTTTGACCAGTGCAGGTCAGCTGTCCCAGCCATGTTCCCTCCCAGCTTCTTGTGCACCTCCTCATTGGCAGAGTGTGAGAAATTGAAAAGTCCTTGACTGAGGGTAAGCACTACTTAGCTACATCCAAAACATTGGTTTGTTTTCAACGTTGTTCTCATACTAACTCCAAAACACAGCACTTTACCAGCTACTAAGGATAAGACTAGCTCTATCCCAGCCAAAACCAGGATACACATGATGCAGATTGCCTTAGCTGAGTTTCTTGGTGTATCATGGAATTGTCACATGCAGTTGTAGAAAATGGTAGAAAGCCTCTGTCTCCTAACAGCAGCCACCCCACTGCTCTCAGATGTGAGTAGAAAGGTCATTCAGGTTTAGCCATTATAAAAACTGCTGGAAAACACCATTTTCTCTCTCTTACCTGCATTCATCATCATTGCAAACAGAACAAAATAGAAGAAGATACAATTAGCACTGACAAAACCAGCAGAAGCGTTTTCACAGTTATTAATGTACTTTAGCTAGCTGAGAATAACACTTTGTAACTTGCAACCCTCTGCAGAAAATCTGCCTCTGTTTGTCAGTATAGGCTGTAATAAATGGGTGTTCTCAGATAGCAAGGAGTGGCTGTAAACAGTTCTTTCTATTGTCTCCCATTGCATATAAGGCTACTCTATATCCTTCCAAAAAATGACATGGTCTTTTCATTGCTTGACTGAAATAGAGGATAATAAACTGGACATGAAGTTTTCATTTTACAGGAAATGACAGCCAATAAAAAATGCTGCAAAGCACCTTCTCAGCAGTCCAGTACAACTATATCCTTTGTTACCTGTGCTGCCTTCCCATACAGTTTCAAATCCAAAACCAGTCTTTCAGCAGACTCTCTTGTCTGAATTTACTATTCTTAAAAGTCTGTTGAAAGCTCTGGTAAAAGGCTGTAGTCCTCAGCAATGCTCTTCTACCAAATTGGCAGTCTTTCCAATAAGCTGGTATAATACCTCAATGAGCTTACCTGAGAGCAAGTGAGGACTGTCATAATGCTCACTGCTTGTCACACATTGTGTGCCAGCATTGACCTCAGCTTTCCTAGGATATTTAGTGGTGTTTATTAAACACCAGGTCTTTGAACAACAGCCCCACTGCTACATCTTTCTCACCTTGGGGAAGAATAAACTGAACCAACCTGGCAGATGTATAGTCTTGTTTTGCAGTGTATTACTGAGGAAAGTAAGATCGTAAGTGTGATACAGCAGGAAATGCTGTAGCAGTAGCAATTAGTAGGAATTCAATATGCTCTTTGAAACCCAATTCTCAAAATAAAGGTGTGTGGGAAGTCCACTTTTTATATGAAACCTAGCAGAAGTCAATAAAGATTCTCTAGGAAACATCCTTGTACCTGTATTTGCAGTTCCTGCAGGAGAAGAAGGGATAGTACAAAGAAGGTTCTCCCATTCATTTCTTCCTCTGGATGAAACATCTCACATTGTGATGTCTGCTTCTTACTGAAAAATCCAGAGGCTGCCAAACCCCAGAGTAACCAGAAACATCTCCTTATCAGTGAGGGCAAGGAATATGTGACATTTCCTGCGCATTTATGTAGGCAGCACACCACCACATTACAAGGGGTTGTAGTAATTGGCAAGGGCATATGTAAACATCATAAGCTCTAACTTTTCAGTTGAGATCAATGAAACACAATTAAATGAAATTCTTTCTGGAAATATGTGGAAGGTAGATAAGTATGATAAAAGAATAGGTAAAGTTCCACTTAATTAATTTATTTCTTTTCTTTATTGTCTTTACATTCTGGTACTTCTCAGATATGAATATTCCACTGCTTTTGAGGCTTGGAAAACACTGCCTTAAAAGTACATGGGAGTTTTATCATAGACTTCAGCAACAGCCAGCATTCATGGGTGTATTCGTTTTTTATTGAATTGAAAACATGTAAACAGAGGAGTAGTTCAACTTGCCAGATTCCCTACAGGCAATTTCAAGTTCTTGTATTCTCAACAAGCAAGTATTCTGCTGATACTTGGTTGAGAAATTAAGGTAAGAACACAATATACAGCTCAGCAGCCATAGGCCTTGGAACTACTGTAATGTTAACTCAAAAAACTAGTCAAAAGAACAATAAGTATAGGTATTTACACATATAATATGTATATACATATGTATATGCATTTCACATGTATATCTATTTATACACGTAGTAAATACTAGCAGGTGGAAGCACTGCTGAGTTGTTATAGCATTTAAGTCATCTAACTTACTGGGATAAGATCTTGGATGCATTTAACAATGTATAGTCTGATTTCTTAGAAAGTATCAGCACATTGCACCTTGGACAACACATTTAGCAAATATCTTGCTTATACTGGACTGTAGATAATAACTTATGTGCATGTTTTGTGATTAGCCCCTCTGCTTGTTCTTAAACTGAAAAATGAGAAAGTAGAGATTTCAAGTCAGTTATTAATGTAGTGGAACATTTACGTGAAAGGAGAGAGGTCTAAAATGAAAAAAAGGTGGAGGGCAACTCATAGAGAGTATCTACTACTAATTTAAGTATTACTTTGAAGAATACAAGTGTGAGGACTAAAGTTAAGTCTAGATCTTACCTAAGCTCTGAAATAGTCCTTTATATTTGTCCTGTACCTTTGCAAATGAAGCACTTACCACCTGACCCAAAGGAAGAAAATCCAAGCTTGAAACAATAAAGATATAACTACATGTCACAATGCAGCAATTCACTGCTATATTGTGCTCAGTTTAAAAACCAAGAAGTGCAATTGTCAAACTATAACTACCAAATAAAGGCAATTTAATATTTAGTTCTCATTTTCCAACTGATTCTTCATGCTTCATTATATTTAATCTTCCTTAGGAACATCATAGTATTGAAAGTGCATGTTAACGTAATTACACAGATCTTTCAAATAGTGGAGGATTCTCTCATGAGGAAAAACTGTTCTTACTCTACCAGTGTGACTGAGAATAACATGTGGATTTGATTACATTTAGTCATGCACAGAAGCAAAGAGTTTTCAGGATAGAATCTGTAGCATTTATTTAGGTGATAGCCAAAAATTTCAAATCTTTGTGAGAAAATTTAGCACTGACGTCTTTACTCTACATTAAGTGGCTGTCAGTCTCTCCATGCAGTGAGGTCTTAATATATTAAATAGTCAGCTGACAGAGAGAGACATGATGCAAACACAGCTGTCTGCCTTCAGAGACCAAGAAGCTGCAAAGAGCTGCAAGGTGCAGCTGCAATTCTGTCATGTTTGAATAATCAAATGTAAAGACATGCAAAAGGGATGCAAGTTGTTTGTTCATGTATGATTTCTGTCAATGCATTCTTGTTATGATTCTCCCTACAGAGTGCTCTCTGCCCATGGGGAAAATAGCTATACTGCCTTTTGTTTTGAAACTGTGTGCATGGAAACTGCCTCCATCAATCCCTCCACACTTTTTACACCCTTACCTTTGGTTCATTCTTCCAATAACTTAATTTCTTTAGAAATGGCAAGAGATTTCAAATTTCAGAATAAGATAGAAGTCATGATTTTCAAATCTGTTCTACCACAATTCAGACATTTGTGAGATTCAGAACTTTGGCAAAGTGACTACAGTGACAGTTTATGTTTGTGTGTTTAAGTCCAAGTCAACCAAAATGCATAAAAGAAAAGAAAAAGGATCAGAATGCATCAAGTAAAGGGTAAGCAAAAATTTACGCTTGACTTTATTATCTTAGTAGGTATGTTATATTAGCATCAGTTGGAGACTATCTGTTCTAAAATGCACACACATTAAAGAACAAGTTAAACATGGATTGCCACTGACTTCCTGTTCCCAGCTCTTAATATTTGTGTAAATACAGGTTCTATTTTATTTCCTTACCACTAGAGGTCAAAGCTTGTACTTAATGAATTCCTCATTCACACAATGTATTTGCTTTTCATTCTGTATCTGGTAACAAAATCTCTCTGATTATTAAATTAACAGAGCAGTGATGTAACAAGAAGCAAATAATTTTATTTTTTCCAGGTCCGGTTTGAACATTAATTACAAAATACAGATTTAGCTCAGTTATGTAGCAATTATGAGTACAGCAGTTAGGAGAACTTAGGGTGTTTCAAATGACTTAATGAATTGAGTTCTAAGCTAGAAACATTTGAGCCACAGATGCTTTCATGTGTAATGCTTTCCATTCCTTTTCTGTATAGTATGGAGTCAAAGTGCATGCTGCCCAGGAGAACTGCTGATGTAAAATTCAGGATATTCCCTGGATTTCCCTTAGAAAAGGAATACTGATTAGCTGTTAAAGCCTAAAGGATAAAAAAAACTCCCTGACCTGCGCTTTCACAAATTTTTGCCCATCGGATAAATGTTCTCCATGTTAATGTAACTCAGAAGAAAAATACTGGTTAGGAATTAAAAAAGTAAAATCAAATTGGATTCAACATTTTCTGTTTGGGGGGAAAAAAGGAGCACTCCAAGTTTGGATTTAGTTCAGCATAAAGTCTAATCTGTCTCTAGACTTTATATGAGGTCATTATGAATACCTTTTTTCTCTCTACTAGAAGCAAGTGAAAATGGGAGAATCATTCTTCCTCTGAAGATTCCTTAATCATTAGAAGATAAGTTTGGCCTTAAGAGAATCTGCACAGAATTTTGTTCATGATCATAGTGTTGGAGAGAAAATTTAGTTTAAAAAATCAAAGGGAGACAGACACAAATAGAGGTGACAATCCCCCTATGGTTTCTCTTTCCACAATCCTGTTATTCTGGTCTTTCCTGTCAGCACTGTACCTAAAATAACCAGAACTCAGGATTCTTGTAGAACAAACTGTGCAGGCCAGACCACTCCAGAGATCAGAATGCAAACCAGTTTGAGTCCAGCATCAACAACACAGGATTCAGAAGCAGGAGAAGAGTCTGGGAGCTGAGAGCAAGCAGAGTTTGCCTCCTCAGTGTTCCTGTGCAGGAAGGGTAACACAGTATCATATTAGCAGGCCTTGCTTTGTTTTGTGTGGTTATTTTTTTTCTCCAAAAAGGTTTTACTTCAGAAACACTTCAAATATTTTGTCCCAATTTGTCCTCAGGGCAGCAGATATGCTTCAGGGAACTGTGGGAGTGGCGGCTTTGTCAGCCTCCCGTGTTGGCAGGACGTAAAGAGTGAACTGCACCAGCCCAGGTCCCCACAGCTACAGTATCCGAGATATTCATCACAGTGAGTGCCAGAGGCATGAAGCCAACGCGAGGAGGTCTCAGGCCATTGTGCCCAGCAAATTATAATTAAAAGTTAAGTACCAATCAATGAAGTCTTTACCACTTTGAGAGGCACCAGTTTTAAATTATTTTCTACATTTTTTTCTAACAGGTACATGGGAAAGGCTTGTCTCTACAGTCATTTAAGTACAAAAGTAATTTTGGAACAGTATAACAGTGCTACTTTTGGAACAGTGAAAGAGTGCTGTTAGTTATTTCTTACTTTGTGTTCGCTTTCATCTATACACACTTAAAACAAGGATTAAATACTCCCTAACACCTATGGTCACCATGTCTCTGCATATTGCAACCAAGCATAATTTACAATGTTAACCAAAATTTTATGTTTAAATATCTGTAGGCAGCTACCCAAGGACAGCAGAGATGGCTCCAACTGAATGGCAGCCCTAACAGTATTCAATAGCAATCTTTTCCTGCTTGTGTGTGAGGTATCTCATCTACATCAAAGGTATGAAGAAAAGAAGTTTTCTTGATTCTGGTGACCAAAAGGAAAGCAGAAAGTGTGGATTTCTACTAAAACCGTAAGGTGGATTATTTAGTGTGGTAGCAAAATCACCCTGGGCTTCTTCTAGGTACTGTTTGGGGAAGGAATTTAAGTGTACAAAAAGCATGAAGAAAGGCAGCTGGAAAGGCACACAGAATTAAATAGCAGGAAATTCTAAAGGTGGGACATAGGCTGAGGGATAAACTGGTCACGATTTCTTTGTGAATACTTCTCAGCCAAAAATTTCTTATTTACCACAATTGGAACATTCTCAGAATATGTATCTGTTTTACTGCCAGTTTCTTTGGAAAGCATCTTGGCAGCAGGGACAACCAGCTGGCCATGTGGTGCCTGCCAGCTACTCACACAACTAGACAGGAGCTCCTGGTGTGTGCCGTAAGATTAGCCCAGGGAAGCTGCTCTGTATGTGATCCTCTGCTCCCTGGCTCCATTACCTGAAAGACAAGGATGAGAAACAGGAAGAAAAAATGGGAGCTTGTTTTCTTCTCTTTAGTGCATTAATGCCAGTTATGTTGTGCTTTTGGTTTATTTTTAAATAGTAGACTGGTAATGGAATTACCTTGTGTAAGGTGAAGCAACACCAATAGAATATAAATAGTGCTACCTTGAGACAATCTATACAAAAAACCCCTGGATTGTCAAACTTTCCTACTGAAATTTTACAGCTTATTGGATTTTAGATCGAAAAAAACTGAGGTTGCCCTGCCAGTCACAGTGAATGTCTCAGTCATAAAAAATAAAAGATAACTCGTTTTCAAGAGCCTTACTTTATGTAATTCTGATACAGCACTTATAAGATAATAAATGTTATATTCATTATACATAAATGATTCTATCATGAACATTCTAAAACAATTACTTGAGGGCCAGGAATCTAAAATAACTTGGACGTTAAAGTACAGATGATTTTAATGGTGTCATATTAAAACAATTTATCTATCTTACAATTATTCAAAATTTGAATGAGACAGGAAATCAAATTTCAGAGCTCAAAGACAAAACCCACCAGATCAGCTGTTGTGTCAGATTGCTATCAAGCTCTAGCCTGGATCTTTGCATTCCACTAAGAGCAATGGAAACTTACAGGCACAAGCTTCCAAAGCTGGAAATTATTTGTATACCCACAGGGCCTAGAGCTAATCAAGTGCTGTATTTTGGTCTGACTCTTTATAAAGATATGTAGCTATTTATCCAAAAAATATGCAAGGCTGCTAAAATAATATACAATGAGCATACTACTGGAAGTGGAATGTTTTTTTAGCAATCTGCATAAAAA
The DNA here is from genome assembly GCA_013400515.1 of Erpornis zantholeuca. NCBI lineage: Eukaryota > Metazoa > Chordata > Aves > Passeriformes > Timaliidae > Erpornis > Erpornis zantholeuca. Next base: position 60,046 of record VZTN01011637.1, read on the forward strand.
CACCAAAATACTCTGTAGCTGATATACCAAAAAATTCCTAGAGTGATTAAACTGTAGACAAGATAGTGTATTAGTTAAAGTGTTATAACTTTCTCAATTTGCATAATATCTGGCTTACATAAATTCCTTTGACATTTCAAAAATCTTCCAGAAGTGTACAGGATGCTGGAAACTAAACTATACTGCAATACTGAGAAACTGTTACTTGGTACTATATATGGCCACAATCTCTGTTCTCCTGTACAACAGCAGTTTCTGACAACTGATGTTGGTACAAAACCAATTATAATTACTGAATGGGAAAAAAACCCCACATTAATTAGAGGCATCATTCTCTCACTACAGCTGGGCACACAGTTTTTCACAAAGCTCTTCCATGTAAATAATTATCCATGTGCTGCAAACTCAGACACTTCTCATATTCTTCCAGCAAATGCTTTTTTCTTGGTCTGGAATCCTGACTTAAATGCAGTTGTAGATGGATGCTTTTGGTTAACACCATTGGGTGTGTCTATAAAATAATAACTTGCTGAATCATAAGTATTTAGATTGATTTACTGAAATTCCTTCCAGGACAGCTGAAGGTAGTATCTTTATCCTGACTCCTCAGATAAAATGAGTTTAGCTAAGAATGCTGCTACAAATACAGGGAACTGAAAACAACGTTTTGGATAAATATTTGTAACGACTTCTGTCACTATTTGCATTTCTTGAGAATTTTATAAGCTTCATATAATAAAGACAAAAGGTTTCAGTAAATATAAAGGCTACAGAGAAAAGCATGATGGCACAGTAATGGAAGAGGAAAATTAACTGTTACCACTGACCTTATTTCTATGATGTCTCAATCTGGTACCTTTGATAGTAAAAGTGATGCTCTCAAGTGCCCAGCTCTTCAAATGAGCAAGTCATGAAAGTCACTGATGTCAGCTGCTTTAATTTATTACTGCTTGTCAGAAAGTTTATAAAAAGAAATTATTTTAAAAAATCCTATTTGACAGTGATGATGAAGTTTTTTTGCCTCTTCTGTCAGAGAAAGGCAAATTTCTGTCAGTCACTATAAGTTTGAGTTGCTGGGGAGCACTGTAGTCCCTTATCTTCATGAAGAAGATACTTCCTAGAAGTGGAAAAAATTAAATTCTGTTTTGGATTTCATTAATAAGAACTTAAAACTGATTTGCCAGAACTAATGTAATATGTACAGTTGTGAAATCTTAATTATTAATTTGTCATAGTATCGATCTGGTTAGAGGCTGTTTTGAGGACTTAATATTTTTTCACTTTGAGTATGGTTTTCAGAAGTGACAAGAGATTTTGTTCATTTACTTTGGGGTTTTTATGAGGCAGATGCAGAAAATTTTCAACAGAAATTTTTAAATTTAGGGTCACAGTTCTATTATGAACAGCTGTATACTTTATCTGCCTTCTGTTCCTGGGGAGAGGAATGGGAAGTAGTAAAGGAAAAAAAAAAAATCCCAAAAAAGAAACAGGCAGATCTTCATGTCAACTAAAATTTAATGTCTTCATTTTAATTACTACCAGGTTGAGCCGGGGCTGAAATTATCTTAAGTCACTGTCTCTCCTGTGCTCCTTCCCACCACTCAAAAGGGATAACTGATAATTTCCCTTCCCCTTCACTCCCCTGGCCTCACGTTCCCTCACCTTCCCTTTTCTAACCCTTAATGCACTGCCTCTGTATGCTGGAAGCACAGGGAAGCACCAGGGCACAAACAGTGTTGGCAGCTGTGGCCATTGTGATACAGGTGGGGATGACAGAGGGGGCACCTGTTGTGCAGAGGGATTGCCAAGGAAAAGGCCCCATCTATTCCCACTTTTTCAGAAGCTCATTTAAGTATTGCAGAGGTGAAACAGAAAATGCTGAAGAGAATTCATATGTAGACGTAACCTCTGCATTTTATATTTTATAGGGAAAGTTTCCATGTATCAAGACTATTTTTTCTATTAGTAATTATCATGCTAATAAAAAATGACAGGATCAAGCAAGTTCTTTTATTGTCAAATCAGTGGTGGCTGTGACACTTTGAACATATCCAGTGCAGTCAACATTTCACCTCTCATATGGAGAGATCCAAGCGTAACAGAAGTGGAACTGATCTTCTGTAATGTTGGCGGGAAGGTGCAGATTAACTTGTGAAAGTTGCCAAAGTACCACAGTGCAGCAGTCTGCCCCATTTTGGAACAGAGTTTGCCCTCTGCCCTTGGCAATGCTGAGATGGTGGGCAAGGGCTTACTTAGCTCCCTTGCATGGTCAGGAAATCAGCTGTACCATGAACAGACCTCTTTACCAAGGCAAAGTTTATCAGTTTGCTTAAAAAATCACACAAGGGAGAGATGAACACAATCACCCAGGAGAGTGAATAGAAGTTAATGAAAGAAGAGTTAATAAAAAAAATCTGTTATCTGTATCTCTGTTCATTCATGTCTTACCATCTTTTATCCACACAGTCTTTTCAGCAGTTCCAAAACTCCTGCACTTCATTCTTCCACTTTATGTACTGGTCCAATATTATTCCTTTCCTTATCAGCTAGTGATCATAATTTGTCTATTATTTGTCTTTTTGCTTTTGGGTATAATACCAAATTTGTTCAGTAAATGCAGGTAAAAATGTTTGAGGTACTACAAATAGAAGCCATTATAAAAACCATGTAAGAACGATAATGAACTGGAGGAGGTTTGCATTTTCTTTTTTCTTCTTTTTCTAAGTGGCTTTTAGGTGTGTTGAACTTGATAAAGGGGAGATCCTGTTTGGCAGCCACTCTGCTGTTACAATTTCTGCGAGCTGTGGGAATGAGGGAGGGCACTGCAATTCTATATATAAAGCATCCAAGCTTGAAGAGGGCAGCCTAGAAAGTGGCAGCATTGGCACTGCCCGTTTGGAACGGAGGAGAGCACTGAGAACACTCTCCAGGCAGGGCATGCATCATGCTCCCTACACTGGTACTGCTCATCTTCTGCAGTTCTCTGCAATCCGCCGGTAAGTCCAAGGTGCCTGGGCTCCTCTTGGTACATAGCTTGAAGGAAAACACTGAAACCATAAAGGAAAAAGGGGGTGACTCCACTGTAGTATTACATCACATGAGGTTCAGGTTTTGCTCTACTTTCCCACAACTTGCAGAATTCAGTTTCCATGTTTTCTTCTCTTCATCTTAAAACACAACAGATTATTAAATAAAAGCGTGGCTGAAACAAAATGGTTTGTTCTTAACTTTTTCAGAAAGTTGGTTACTGGTTTGTTGGATCCTTCCCTAAAACTCATTCCCTAGATACAGGGAATATTTCTAATGGACTTTTGTCATGTTCCAAGTTGCCGAGTGCCTTCATCTTTCAGATGTTCATGATACAGTGTCCTAGTGATGTCATTGCAGATATATATTGTATATCCTCTGTGTAGAGTGATAATCAAAATCATTTTTCTTTGTTATGTGAACAGCAAAAAGCATTAACTATGACCTATGTGATGGCATTTCCTTTTTGAAGAATGATATGATAGAAAGAATACTGAACTGGAAAATAGGCAAATGGTTCCAGTCTAAAAATTTCACGTTACTCTCAAAATATTCCTCCATATATAATTCAAATAATTCTTCAGTCTTTTAAAGGACTCTTACTTTTTTGATTCAACCTACTTGAATACCTGATGAATGTGTAATTTCTAAAAAAGACTTGATAGGTAAGTTAATTGACTCTGTAGCTACTCTGCCTTCTTACTCATTACTCCTCCTGTGGTGTTTTTAGTAGATTTTTTGAGAATGAGCCTTTTTTGCTATGGTTTGACATCACTTGAGATGGTTTATTTTTTATGTCTGGTGATGGTGTTTTTTATGTTTGGTATATTACCAATTATTACAGTTAGAATTTCAAGAACAGGTTTCAAGCTGCTAAAAAGCATAGTTCAGTTGCTTTAGTTTAAACAAAGTTAAATTTATTTCTTTTGTATTGTGTTTGCTACATTTAATGAACCATATAGTTCAAATTGCATGGGGACATTTATTACTCTTAAATCACTGACTTAAAGTGTAGCACAAAAATAATTAAAAAATAAGCAACTCAACCCTTTGGTAGACTCTCAGAGCCAATTTCTAACCTCAGCTGTATTGTTATAAATCAGGTCTAACTCCATTCACTGTATTAGCACCATTGTAACCAGTATCAAGTAAAGTACCTGAACATGGGTCTTAACCCCAAGTTTTGCTGCCTGCAAGATCTTAATCTACACGACTTCCTATTTTGGGCAATAGATGTATTGATAAAAATACTAATTCTTGCCATCAAATAGAAAATTTCTGTAGACACGTACACAGCCACAAGCTTTATATATAAACTTGGCAATTACAAGTAGGACCTTTTTCTACAAAGGACAAAGTTGAATTTGAAGATAAAAATCCGGGAAGTGGGTTCTAGAACATTCTTACAGAGCAGTTTTCTCCTTTGGGATGTGTCAACATTTCAGGGCCCTGGAGTGCCATGCAAGGTTGGAGATTGATACAATGATATCTGTTTATTTTCACAAATCAGACAATTTTTGGATGTTGATCTGAATGTTCTTAAATTGGACAGGGTGCTCATTGTTTTGAACTCTAGATCCAAGTATTGTCTCCTTAGAATGAATCAGATCAAAGGCAGCACTTCAATTCTCTTCTTCATGGATCTGCACCCAAATTCTGTACCTTGAGTCTGTCTCTAGCTGGAAATGTAAACATTGATTGTAAGGACATATATTTGATTATTTGATGGAACATGATAACTCAAAAAAATCAGTAAACATGCATTAGCTTGAGTAAAAAAAACCCTTCAAAAGCTTAAAACCTCATTAAAACTGTTAGTTCTAGCCTTTACTTAATAAGAGATGCTGATTCATTGATTAAATTGATGCTTCACCCCTTTAGCTATTTTAATAATCAAAACTGCATGGATCCTTTTGAGAGGTTTATGTACAGTCATACTTTTTCTTATGAAGTATGTAACTAGGAAGTCACCTTGATTTATGCTGTTCACATATCTATGTTTGCAAGAAACAAAGGGAGTTAATAATTTCATACTGAAATAATCATGAACATGTGCAACTGATAACTCATATTACAGCTACAACTTTATCAGTACCCTCAGTGTTAAATTTAATTTTAGGCTTCTGTCATTTATTTTAAAGTTCTTGTCCTTACCAGAACATCTGACATTTCAACATTTCTTTTTGTCTCAAATTAGAAGAGAAAAACTGAACCCTTTACAAAACAGAGATCTTAAATTATTTCTGCAAGTTGGAAGTACAAAGATTTCATTTCAATGTTTTGTTTTCATTTGTTTGTCTGATGTGAAATATTTTGATTGAAGTCGTTACAACATAAAATTGTATTTTCCCATAGGCATGTTTCATAGTAACCATAGTATAGAAACAAAATTCGTTATTTCTTCATAGTAAGTCACATTCTCTGACTGGGTTGTATTGCTGCCATGAGCTAGATAGGCTGACCACACAAACTGCACTTCAACAGATATAAATCTCAAGGAAGTTGGCCAGTTGGAGTAGAATGGGAATTGAAAGTAAAACCTTCCTTTATCCAAGAGAAGTGAAACTCTGGTTAAAGTTCTATTGAGATAATTCAAAATAAGTAATTCATTTTCTCAAAGGAAAACAGAATACTTACAGTAATAGTAAAATGTCAGTAAGGAAGATTCCAGTGCTTTAGAAATCTCATTTAACACTAGGACAGCCTTTTAAATGAAAAATTCTTAGATGATTGCAAAATACAACTTCTGCATGGGGCCATAGCACTTCATACATCTGTATAATCTGCCATTTTGTGTGCTTGTGAAGGGTTGATAACGTTGCCAGGAAGATTTAACTAATCTCTTCAGAGTTAAGTGTGAGAAAAAGAATGTAAATGCCGAGAATAATGACTGTACTGTAATTAATATAATAGTTTGATCTGACAGGATACAGACTGATTGGCAGATAGTCAGCAAAATGGCTCTGTATTTATTTTGTTAGCTATTCCTTGGGCAAAAAGTTAAAGTGGATTTCATATCCTTAGTTATTTTCAATTTAACTCTTGTACACTTCCATGTAATCCAGGATGATTATTATGTTCAGATTTAATCTAAATACCAAACCCGAAGTATGTGTTAAGTTTTGTTTGCCATGCTTAGATCTTTGAGTTTGAAAAGCTGACAAGCAAGCTTTGTAAACTGACGTGTCTGTTCTAATATAAAATATTTGTCCATTAATTATTTGACATTTTGCTTTACATCAAGATCTCTAGATAGATGTGACTTAAAGTAATGTTTTAGGCATATATTCAGTTCCTGCAAATCAAATATCCTTGCAAGGCAGCTGTTACACATTCCCAAATCCCATTAATGTAGTGTTTGAAGTTTATGATTAGACTGTAATGATAGGAAAACTGTAAAACCAACAATAATAGATTATTGAATAAATGCAGGTATCAAAATCCAGGGGTTCAAAAAAGGCAGCAGCAACTCTCAGCATGAAGAGTGTTAGCTTGAAAGCCACAAACTGACTGTTCCTTTTTGTGGTGTACTTACCATGATGCATGGTTCACTAGGAACTTGGAAGGAGCATGCTGGATTTTGGAAATGTCTGTTGAGTTGCAGGCCAACCGTGGAGGTTTTCTAAAATACTGGCAAAATTTCAAACAAATATTGGCTAGTGCTAACCAATTCTAGACAACAAGGCAGCATGAGTAGGATCTACAATGGTTTTGTGATGAGTGTGTCAGACAGTTTGGGAGTGGCTGAGATAAATGCCATTTTAAGCTATTAGAACATTTAGGGTGGGAGCACTTCTGTCACTGAACTCACATCTTTGATTTATTTCCCTTATGTCTAAATATTCATTGTCTACAATTCTACCAGTGTAGTATTTTAGCTCATGGAAACTTAGTTTAGTCTATCCAGATAACATACTTTTTCAGCAAGTATTGTTTCAGAGCAAAATTGAGGCATAGACTGATGGGAATGTTGAAGATGTCTAGATCTGAGATCCAAAGCAAAAGCAGGGGCTGAAACACAGTTCCAAAATTCCCTCTTGTGCTTTAGCCAGCCTTACGTAAAAGGCAGAGCCTCACCTGTTTCCCTGCAGTCCCTGAGGTACCACATGGCAAATATTACCTTACCTTCAGCTGCACAGCGTGGGATTGGCTGAGAGTCTGCTACAGCTGGTGAGCTCCCTGGAGGCTTCCACTCACTGCAGTATCTAAGGAAGCAACAGCACCTTGCAGAGCTGTAGTGTATATATAGATACATATGTAGATTTGGCCTGGTTTATTTGATGAAAGAAATCTGCCACAACATTTTCTATGTTGCAAAAGATCCTAAACACCTAATAGAGAATTACATGGGTTCTGCAAGATACTTGCTCCTGCTAAGCAAGTATGAGAAAATTTAAAACCAGACATGAGAGAATTTAAAACTGAGCAGCACATTCCTGAAGCACCCCAGGTCTTTATTCCTGCATCTCGCTTTGGTTGTTACCACCCAGCTATTGACTCTGAGAAC
>VZTN01011642.1:2298-18468 GCA_013400515.1 Erpornis zantholeuca
AAAAAAGCAGAATAAAAATTCTCTGCAGAATAGGTTTGAAAGATACTATTTCTTAATAGAAATCAAGAAAACAGTTATTTTCCTTAACACATTGGTACATAGCTGAAACATTTTGGCTGATTTCATGAAGGACTTAAGCTGAAGTTGATATTATTAGAAGCAACTGAATAAGAAATTTTCATACTGGGCAGTATAATAATATTTTAAATGCAAAAATCTGCCTTAATTTGCATAAGTGGCTGAAACAGTGACCTGTAAGTGTGCAAGAGAGCTGGAGAAAAGTGCAGGTATTTTCTGCTGGGTGGGATAGAACTTGCACAGGTGTGACTGCCTGACATGGTACCATGTGCACAGTTACTGCAGTGGATTCTGTGCTGGTGTTACCCAATTGGTATTGCATTTTGTAGTGAAAAATTTATTGAAGCTGTGCAAGGTTTATCTGGGTTTTTTTTCTCTGATCCCACCGTAAGGGAATGATAATATCTGTCCCAGTTTTTTCCCCTCTGATGGACTTGTGTTTCAAGCACTTGTCCTAGTTCTGTGGCAGCTTCTCCATAGGCTCTCTGAGATGAGTTTTTGATTACCTGGCATTGCCCTAGCAGCCAAATAAACCAGCTCCTAAACAATTTAATAAGATGGTTAAACATCCATTAAGCCACTTTTCATCAGGGGAGAAGATCTGCTACGCTTAGAGAAAGATTATAACCATGCACTTTAATTGTTAAAGACAAAAGTAAGTTGTTAACCTGGGTCATGCCTCACAAAGTAAGATTAAACCCTTGAAGAACCCAGTGACTTCTGAGATGCATTTACAAGTACCTTCCTAGAGTTTTGATTTCACACCTGTTTGTGCTCGACACAGAACCTCTGTGAATCATGTAGCTCATTCTGACTCCAAGCAAACCTGCCATAAGAGCTGTCAGTCAATTGTAATTGTGGGAGACATTTTATGAGAAGGATTATCAGCGCTTTGTTTCCTTTTGAAGTACTTTGCCATTAGAAACAATTGTGATTTTTGTTTTCGGTTTTAATTGGCCTTCGAAAATTAAGAGCCAGGAGCTCCATCAAAACCTAGAGAGGAAATTACACTATTTCTTTGTTGTAGCCCCAGAGGACCTGTTAAATTCAGGATACCAGATTGGCTTGGTTATGCCAACATAGATCAGATTCTTCCTGGTTTGCACATGAGGATTAGCAATGCAAGTAATGCCTGGATGTGGTACTCAGCTGCTGGCACTGTGAACCCTGCCTGAGCAGGGAGGCAGGACCAGATGACCTCCAGAGGTCTCTTCCAACCTCAGCCATTCTGTGATCCTGTAATGTACAGACATTTTAAAGTTGAATTCTCTTTTCCAAAATCTATTGACTCCCAAATGTTTTCATACTTCCAGAAATCCTCTGTAACCTGTGCTCTGTTCAATGTGCACTATTCTTACCAGGTTCTTCAGTGTCAGTGCTCCTCCCATTCCTTGTTAGCCCAGTCACTCCTACAGCCTATGTTGGCTGTCACACAGGTACCTTTTCCTGAAATAAGTAGGACCAACCCGAACAGCATCATTGTTGATTTCCAACAATGTACTCCCTGATAGGAGCGCCAGACCTCACCTTACCCAATTGTTGCCGAAGCTGCAGTGTAGCACAACTGCTCATGGTTGTTCAGAGTGGCTCCCATTTTGGTTTGTTTTTCACTTTGCACTGTGTGGGCGGTGCATTGTTGTCAGCCAACAATGTACTGTTGGTAGTAAGCACTTGCATAGTCTTTAGCTTGCTGCATGTGTAAAATTGCTGTGTTTAAAAAGGTAAACTAATTCCATCGTGTTTACAGTGCACTAGAACATAGAGACTAATTGCTTTGCTTGTTAAAGCTTGTTATGTAAGCCACGTTTTTGCAGATGATGAGTGGTACAGTTTTGCTTCCAGTGCCATGTACAGTAGAAGCAAGTAATTGTTTTCCCACCCATATTTAGGACAGTGTACTGAATATAGCAAGCCTGTGTTTGCCCCATGAAAATTGGAGATTATCTTTGTTCTTTTTCATAAAGCATGTTAATTCTTTGAATTGTAACACGGTATGAACGCACTTGTTTTGGCATTTATTTTGTGAAAGCAACTCTCCAAATTTCTGTAAGAGAAATGATGTTGACTGTAATTTTGTACACCCCACTGAGTGATACATCCTACATTAAACTTCACTTATGACTCTAGGACTACTAAATCAAAATCTCTTTCTTATTGATGTCACCTTAAGTGACCACAGTGTTGTGAGTCAACCCAAAAAAACTAAGCAAGGATTTTCAGCCATACAGATGGTGCAGAAGAATCTCACTATATTATGACACATCTAAAATGCTCCCATGTTTCATAAGGTCCTTCATGTAAAATCATATTTTGTTGTAAAGCTGGCAAGTCCTCCATTGGATACTAAAATGCATACATGGAAATACATGATATATTTGTTTTGTATGAGATACAATGTACTTTCACCATAGCCTGGATGAAGTCATAGCCACAGCTGCACTGAATTCTCCACCCTACACAAGATGTGTAATGTAAAAGAAGAAAGAAAGAACTATGAAAAGAACTGTGAAAAACACGGAATAACGGTGAGTTGGGGTTTTTTAAATACATTTTTTTTCTTCATTTCCTATTTATTTTTTTCCCTAAGCAAACAGAATTCCGTGACAATCAAGCAGTAGCTAGACATTTCTGTCTGTAGGTTGTTTCCAAGAAGATATATTGCTATCCTTTCTGTCAGGTTGTAGAAAACTCTATGTCTAGAAACAGTACCAGGCTTATATAATTAAAAAAAAAAAGGCAAGTCCTCCCCCCCAAAAAAGTCCAAATACACAACCCAAAACAAACAACATTTAAAAACTCTTCCTCTGAGAGGAAGAACATTACTAGTTTGACAGTGATTAGAGCAGGGAACTGGGTATTACTCATCAAGATGTAATGAAACTGTGTCACAGTTCAGTGTTGGGTATTGTTCAAACTAGTGAACCCTTTGTTACCCTTGCTTTCCTGGAGCTAACAGTATTTCCCTTTTGTCAAGATCTTTGGGTTTTTTGGCTCAAAGGAAATGCAGCTCTGTAAGTGGAGAGTCCTTGGGGGAGGCATCACGGTGTGTGAAATCTGGTGTGAAACAATGGAAACTCCTCTAATGGAATGGGCTGTTCATTCTCTTACAGATCTGCAACCTGACGTGGCTTCTTCAGCACAGAGAGGATTGTCCTCAGGAGTTCCTGTTCTCTTACAACTGAACTTCATACTGAACATCTTTGTTTTTCTTCCAGTGTTTGGCATTCCCTTCTTAAATTAAATTTACCTCCTCATTTAATGTCATGGTTTCTTGTGATCTCTTTTATTTCATCCATGTGCCTTGTACAGACATCTATGGGAAAAATTGTGGAAATAATGTAAATGAAAATAAAAAGTGTCATTTCTTCACTGGTGTTCTTTGATTTAATAAAAACATGCAGATTTCTTCATCAGATTCTGTTACGTATTTATTTTAAATTTTGTTTATACTACTGGAACACAAGTGCTGCTATTAAAGTTTGTTGTATTTATTTCATGGAAAATGCACTTTAATTTAGTAACAAGTTTACATTTTGATAACGATACCATTTGGTATCATTAACAAGTTTAATTAATTAAGAATTCTTCTCACAGGAGAGTTGGATCAATTTTATAAAAGTTTTTGAAAACAGTGGACTTACACTTAAAAGGTTTCAGAGGGAAAAATAAAACATTTATTATAGTTTTTTCTAAAGATAAAAAGAGACAAATACTTTAACAAATGAAATATTTTAAAAGCGATTCAATGTACAGCTAATGTCACTTCACCAAAGTTTTGTATGTGCAGTGATGTACTGGGTATTTTTTTCATTTCTCTTGACACCATGACATAGTCAGGATCGTTCTTGTTTCTGAAATGTTAGAAATTTGAGCTGATATTTTTAAATCTATGCCCATTTTGCAGGTAAGGAAGATGGTAAATTTTGTAAGAAGGTGACTGTTAGGATGACCATCCGCAAGAACGACTGCAGGAGTAACACACCAGTAAGTAAATAGCCATCGTGATTTCTTTCCATAGAAGAGAAAAAAATATGAGGTATAAAAAGAAGGAAGAAAGGAAACTCAGATTCCACAAGGCCATTGTCTCCATCTCTGTCACAGAGACAGAGGTTTCTGTGTTTCACAGAGCAGTTTTAATGCTTCCCGACCTTTTCAGCAGGCATCTTCTCAATAACAAAAAAAGGAGGCTGTTTCTTCTTTTTGTGTGCATTTAGGTGCATGTCAGCTTAGTCTCGTTTCACCCTATAATGCAATTATTATATGCAAATTAGCTAATGTAACTGAACCTTGCCTCGATATTTTACAGTTAAAGTGGCTGCAGATGTGTGTAATTTTTCATCTGCCTAGGGAAAGTGTTTAAATGCCAGCTTCACGAAGAAAGGAATCCTGGGTCCTGAAAGCTTTTTTTAGGCAGCAGCATGAGCAGACTGTAAAATGTGAAGGAAGAATGAGGCACTATCTGTGTGTCTATCAAAGGATTTAGTGTTGGAGGACACCACCCATGTCCTGCTGAGCAGTAAGGCTGAGAGCAGCAGCAAGGGTGCAGACAGACGTCTCGTGTGAGATGTGTAAGAGCGCCTGGAAAAGCTGTAATAAAAGAGTAGGGAAACAGCTGTAGCCTCTAAAATGTCTCTGAGAGTACATTTAGCAGGGTAAGCTGCTAAGCAGCCAAGAAATTTATTCTCAGTGTTTCATTGAACAGAAACACAAATCCTGACTATTAAATTTGAAAAAGTTATCGGTTTCTTAAGCCTATTTGTCTTAGTCTATGCATTTGGTATCAGTAGTAGTAGTTCCCCTCAGCTTTCCAAAGGATTGGTGCTTTTTATTCCTCCTTGCTGATACCATGTGTAGTAGCCCTGCATCAGTGTACTGCTGAAATGAATACTGTACTGAGTTGTGGAAAGAACATGTGGTGCTGTGCTCAAGCCAAGCTTGTTATGAACACTTTAAAATTCAAAACTGAAATTACTTCTTTGTGTCTGTTAAAATAGCCAAAATCTGTTACTGAAGTTGACAGACAAGTCAATTTATTGACTAATCATTAATATTAGTAATATAAAAATTGAGACCTGTCTGGGCGATGCACTTCAGACGTTATTTCCAGATGTCGTGGTAATTCATGAAGGGCTAGAGGAAATACCTCCAGACTTTTCACTGCTTTGCCATTGGATCTGGGTGCCTAATGTCTTCAGACTTCGTTGAGAACCCCTAACTCTCCTACCTGCTCCCATTTGCTGATTGCTGTCTGTGTGTGTTGCCAGGTGAACATCGTTTCATGTGACGGAAAGTGTCCTTCTGCCAGCATTTACAACTACAACATCAACACCTACGCCAGGTTCTGCAAGTGCTGCCGGGAGCTCGGGCTGCAGAGAAGGACTGTGCAGTTGTACTGCACCAGCAACTCCACCTGGGTCAGCTACTCCATCCAGGAGCCCACAGACTGCTCTTGCCAATGGTCTTAAAAAGCATAAAAGGAAAGAGAGCAGCGAGCCCAGCTGTTCACAGCATAATTTTGTAATAGTTTATCTATGAAATGTACAATTGCCAATCCCCCAAATTTCACCAGTTTAATGCACAAATAGATTTGGACTCTCCTAAATTTCTGAAAAGTGCCTTTGCATCATTGGTATTGTGATTCCACTTCACTTTCATTCAGGGGGATTGTTTTAAGGGTTTTTGTGGTACGTGCCAACTTAAAAGGTGATTTAAGTTAGTTACATCTAAAGAGAAAGAACACCATGTGTTTTGTTCTGGGAGGCCAATCCACTCCTTGTCAAGCCTCCATTCCAGTTTTACATCATTGCCTGACATACCTGGCAGCAGGTCACTGTTTTGAATGCATTGTAATTGTGCAAGTACATTTAGTGTCTGTTAAGAAAAATTCTTGGGACAACATGAGAAGAATTTTCAGTTTAAATCATACTCCTGTTGCTAAGTAGAGCATGTATAAGAAATTCAATTTAGGATTTATTTTTCTTTAATCAGGGAAACCTGATCACTACTGATAACTGTATGTAATATTCCCTTGGAATAATTTCAGTTTTTCTAGTGCATTTTATATTGTAGTGAAAAGCATTATGTCAAGCATGTGTTTATGGAACAGATCAGCTGTCTGTAGGCTATCTACATTAGTCATTAGTCACTTTATCTTTCTGCTAAACAATATGACATAAACTGAAAATACACAGACTTAAAAAATAAAAACCATTTTATATTCCTTTGTGTAGATATAACTTAAATGAAAACACTCAGCTTATAAAATGAACCATACATAAATCGTCTCTCTAGGAGAATGAGCATTGTTTAACACTAATTTTTAAAGATGTGAGAGTTCATTAGGAAAGAGAAAATGAGGATTATATATGTGCCTCAAAGAAAAACAATATTGAAAATCTTTGTCACCTATATAGTAGATGCAACTTCTCATGGCAAGTGCTTGAATTTCAAAATGTACAATTGTAAGGTTTGAAATTTCAAAAGCAATTATTTTTATGAACTTGAAAATTTAAATTGTTTTTTGTAATGAACTAATTTTTTTCTTCTCCTAGCTAGTGTTACTCTTCTACTCTTCCTTAACAAATCCCACTGAGATTAAGCAAAAATTCAGTAGCTTTTGTTTTGTAGATTAGAATTGTAGATAGCATGCAGTGATACATTTGGGATCTATAAGAGTAAATAGATCACAGCATACCTTCTTTGAAAGCTGCTTGTCTGCAGTTAATCCAAAGAAAAATGCGCTGTTGAAATCAATCATGTGAACAATTTTGATATTAATTTTGTATACTGTACATTTCATTTTTACAATATCTAATAAACAACAGGAAGTCTTATTTTGTTACAATTAATTTTACTATCCTTCCTAAAGCATATTTCTGCCATGTGATGACACACCCTGTATTTACTAATATTTTTCTTCAGTGGTGCACGTGGGTAATTTTAGGGTTTGCTGATATCACAAGTACTGTATCAAGGAACACCTGCTTATGGATTTCTAAAAATCTGCATATTTTTCTGATGTCATCACAGTTCACTTTCATCCTCAGAAATGCAAAATTCCTCTGTGTAATTTTATTCAAAACAAAAATTGGAAAACACTTGTTCATCAAAGTGTAGCAACACAACTCTGACACTGTCAGGCTCTTTGTCCTGGAAAAGTCAGGGGAGAAAGGAGGTAAATTTCTGCACATTCCCTTTCCACATTTTTTCTGAACTAACTTTCAGTTTGACTGCAGTGTGTAGGCTGTGTTTTGAGTAATTGTTTGGTAGAGATGATCATCCTTCAGTACCTAGGGCCAAATGTGTCTTTAAGGTCTACCTGTTGCTAGTGCAGTCCCTACTCACTTTGCAGAACGTGTTCCTTGTTCAAAGCTGTCTTCTAAATAGTAAGAAAGGACAGAATTTGGGAGAAGTGCATCCTTTGGAAATCCAAGGGGGGGAAAAAATGCTGTTTACAAGATATTGAGCAGAGTTAAATCCCTAACGCCACGTGTGTAAAATCCATGCTTTGGCATCTTCAAAGGAGAAGTTCAGCCTTCTTTAGTTTACCAGCTGGCAGATGCCATCCTAGAGGGCAGGAATTAATAAGAAATGTTTCTTTTGCTCTCAACCAAGATGGTATTTGCTGTGAAGTGCCAAACGCCACCAGGAGGGACAGACTAGAGCAGGATTTAGGCGTCCCTCCTCTGCAGCATGCTCCCTCCTCTTGCCACTTGAGCAGTGAGCTCATTGTTCCCAGCAGCTCAAGGCAGTAATTCTGAAAAGCGATCGAGACCCAGACTTTCAGCTCTTGGTCGAAGAGACAAGTTAGTGCAGGCAGCGGGAGTAGAAAGCTTGCAGTGGTGTGTCTGGTAACCGTGATCAAACACTGCTGGAGCTGCTACTTCAGCAGTAAAACAATAACATTGTTATAAGTCCCGACTTCTGCTTTTGAAAGCATTAAGCTTATGCTGGGAGAAACAAGGGGAAAGATCCAAACTGCCTCTGTCTTGGCAGGGAAAGCTACTTTATTCCTGCCTCCATGTTAAATTCCTTCCTTCCTATCTGTGGTTGTTCAAAGCCACCCAGCCCTTACTGCATATTTACCTTACACTGCATTTGCACCAAGCAGCTCAGCTGGAAGAAGATGTGCCTGATTTGTGCTTCCACATCTTTGTAACCAAAGGGACCTCAATGTGGGCTTCATCTGACCCTTCCATGCTAGAGTTACTTGGGCTGTAACAATGACTGAGTCCTAAAACAATTTTATTTTATTTTTATTAAGTCCTTTGCTTGAAACTGAGGCTTTTTAACACTTTGCGAGTCTCAGAACCTTGCTCTACCCCTAATAAACCTGTTCCACTCACATGTGTTTGCATGTGTGGAGTCCCTTCACAAAATTGATTCATAGTGTGGGGAGACAAACATCACAGGCTTGTGTTTCATTAAATCCAGGAATTAAAATCTTGTGCTCGGTGGTTTTCCATCTTTGGTTAAAATGTTTCGTATTTGGTATATGGAAACATTAGGTGATTGTTACAGTGCTGATTGTTCATTTTCATCTCCTTTAAAAAACACCCTATGTGTTCTACCTTGAGTAAGCTTACCCAGCTTTGATTCACAGGAAAATGTAAGAGATTTGGTAGCTGGGCTCTTGACTATCAAGGATATTGGCCCTTGAGAAAGGCCTTTAAAAAGAAATACAATGTTATCAACTGTGTTTTCTAAATCCTCACTCTGGGTTATGAGTACATGATCTGCACTCAGGATAATGGTCTCTTGAGTAATGTTTCCTATAACTAGTGATAGTGCTGCCTGGGGGTTTGGTAAATTAATCTGAGATATTGGCATCTGCTGGGCTGCAGTTTGACTTGGAACTATTAGTCACAAGTTAAATAACTTACACCCCCTCAGACAGCTCTCAAGTATGCAGCCCATGAAGTCAGACCAAAATTATTCAAAAAATTTTGCCCTCACTCTTATCTCTGCCCACACCATCATCTCTCTCACCCATACAAGTGGCTAGCTATGAATAATTAAAATGAGGTAACAGCTGCTATGCAGATGGTGATTTTTTGGAAAAATCCCCTCTTAGTGTGATGAAGACATCTAACCTCTTTAGAAATAGTACCTGATGGACTGCCATCCCCTCAGATCTCCTTTCTGCGTGGACTTCTGACCAAGGCTTTGATCATGTCAGTTCACATCAGCTGTTTATAACACAGCTATCTGAATTAACTCAGGTGTCCAAAGAGAGCTGCATCCAGAGAGTGACTCAACCCATCCTAAAATAAATGTCTAAGATTGATATGGTGATTTATCCTCCAGATATATCATCTTTCCTTTTCACTGTGGAGAGAACCTGGATGGTAAAATAGGATTAGGTACCTCACTTTTGTACTACTAAAATTAGTTGGAATTAATTTCACCTTTAATGGTTAAAGATATCTCAACAGGCTCAAAAATCATCTACACTGCTTATGGCACTTATTTGACCACCTCTTAGGAGGTAATGTAATATTTTATTTGCATGAAGCTGAATGAAGTGTCATGTGTCTTGTTTGCTCTTTCCTATTTGTTTCAAAGGATACTTATTTTGTATGACAACTCTAAAACTATCCCTGTATGTCCAGAGCTGAAGACATGCATCGTCATCAGCCAAACCTTCAAGATGGAAAAGCACAGCTGAATTTGCAAAGATGCCATGTTTATTTCCATGACAATGTCTCCTATTAGCTGGAAAAGATCTGTAAGGTGAGTGAATTTTAACATACTTCTGTTTTATAGACCTTTCATTGTGTGGACGCTGGCTTGAGATCTGCAGGTGATTTGTGACCTTGCTTTCCAAGCTTTTGGCTTCCAAGATATTTAAGGTAATTTTAAGAAAATTGTGAAACCCTTCTAGGAAAAATAAATAAACACTTACTGTATCTACTTGGGACAACTTTGAATGGAAAAAAAACCCCAAACAAACAACCACTTTTGTTTAAAATCCCTAAAATGTTAAAAACGGTTTTCTGGCAACTCCATTATTTTCAAATATTTAGTTGAAATACTAATATCTTAGATCCTCACTTGTATCCTTTTCATTTCTGCTCTGGAAGAGAGGTAAAAAGGAGATGAGGGATGGTATTTTTAATGAAAACCTTTAGAAGTTTTTCTCTTCAAATAGGACTGGCAAGCCCAATTATCAACTTGTTACACAGAGGAAAGTGGAAATCGGTACCTAAGGAAGCCTACTGTGAATTTCAGCATTAGAGGTGGGAAAAAAACCCTTCCTTGATAATGAAGGAAAACTGGCATGCTCTGTGGTTGCTGATGGCAGTGGGTTTGAGTGCAGCCCTAGTGAAGGATTACTGCAGGTAATAGGAGTTTCTCTCCCAGCTTATTCACATGTTGTAGGGCTAAAGGAGGAGTGTGGGGCCTTCAGGTAGCTCTAATAATGGGAGTGTTGTAATTGCCTATAATTGACATGAAGTGAAAGAAAATATAACCTATGAATGTGCCCTATTAACGCTGTACTTAAGCTGATCTCTGGAAGGAAATTTACAGCATTTGCACATTTTTTGTTGGCTCCATGACTGGAGCGCAGGGGGAAGGGAAGGTATCATTTTTAGGCTTTAGATTTGGCCATATTGTAGCACTTCCAAATCTTCTGTCAACACTGGCGTGGTGTTGCATTCATTAAAAAATGCACAACCTTTTAAAATACCCATCTGTTATATAAATAAAAATAATGCAGCCCTATATTTTGAAGGTATGCTAATCCTGCATGGCCATGGTCTAATTATCAAATGATTTCATGCTACCCTGGTGGCAGGCAACATCCAGACCACTGAACACTTGCTATGGATCTCTCATTAAATCCGTCTTGCACAGTTTCATTCATAAATTTACCATGGCTTTTAAAACAAAATAGTTTGATGCTTATACAGCAATATCAAATAAGAGCAGTGTGTTTCCAGAATGCAGCAACATTTTTCAGATGCTCAGCTTCATGCATGACTGAGTAATGGGTGGCAAACTCTGTTATTGTTGCCTTTTACCTTGAATGGAAGCCTTGCTGCTGGTGGGGTGTCACCTTTGTGGAGCTTGGATATTCTATTCTCTGCACCAAGCTTCATTTTGATAATAGGTGCCCTAAGCTGGATATCAACATTCCTGATCCACACCCTGCTCCATTCTGGCTATGTTGGAATGAGCACAGAGGTGCTGAGATGGTAGTGGCTCTTGCCTTCTCTGATGTTCCTTCAGCACCACCCTGTCTCCTCCCTAGTGAAATGTGGTGCCTTATGGAGCTTTGGAAACATGTCTTGTTTTGGCTCTTGGAGAGCCAAAATGCAAAGAAAATTGTGGGTTGTTAATTTAACTTTGGAAAGGCTTGGAAGTTGCCTGGTGGAAGTGGGTATGGAAATGTTTGCTTGTTTCCATATGGCAAATTTTAACTTTTGAATTCAGTGCAAATGGCTTATTCCCAAGTGACCATATGATTAACAGTGGAATTATTAGAAACAAAATTAAAGTATTTGTGGAGATTTACCTTAGACTGCAATTTACCCAAAACAGTTTCATGCCATCTGTGCCAACTTACTGCCATCTGCTCTTTTACGAGACAAGTTTTGCAGCTTAACAAGAAATCTTCCTTCTGAATTATGACTTGGAGTACTCTGGTAGTATCACTTCCCCTGGGCTTGCACCACCCCTCATGGTGTATGAGTCCCATAGATCAATTTCCCTCTCAAAGCACTGCTGGGGTAGCAATAAGGAATTGTTTGTACCTCTGTGAAGGCTGGTAGAGAGCCAGGTAGCTGTCATGGTGGTGACAAAGAAGAACCTGTGGCCCATCGAGGACAGACCAAAGCACCCTCAGCAAATTTGCAGATGACAACAAACCGAGCAGTGTGGTTGACACACTAGAAGGACAGGAGGCTGTCCAGAGGGACCTGGACAAGCTTGAGAAGCAGGTCCATGGAAATCTCATGAGGTTTAACAAGACCATGTGCTGCACCTGGGCCAGGGCAGCCCTGATACCAACCCAGGCTGGGGATGAACAGATGGAGAGCAGCCCTGCTGAGAAGGACCTGAGCTGCTGTGGGTGAGAGGCTGGACACGACCCAGACATATGCACTCATAGCCCAGAGAGCCAAAGGTGTTCTGGGCTGTATCCAGAGCCCTGTGGGCAGCAGGGGAGGGAGGGGATTCTGCCCCTCTGCCCTGCTCTGGTGAGACCCCACCTGGAACACTGCATCCAGCTCAAGGGTCCCAGCACAGGAAGGACATGGACCTGTGGGAATGAGTCCAGAGGCCACAAAGATGATCAGAAGGATGGAGCACCTCTCCTGTGGGGAAAGGCTGAATTTGGTTTGTTCAGCCTGGAAAAGAGACAGCTCCAAGGTGACCTAATTGTGATCTTCCAGTACCTGAAGGGAGCCTACAAAACAGATGGAGAGGCACAGGAGCATGTAGTGACAGGACAAGGGAAAGAGAGTAAGTTTAGATCAGATATTAGAAAGAATCTCTTTCCTGTGAAGGTGATGAGACACTGGCACAGGTTGCCCAGGAAAGTTGTGGATGCCCCATCCCTGGCAGTGTTCAAGGCCAGGTGGGATGGAGCTCTGAGCAAACTGCTCTAGTGAAAGGTGTCCCTGCCCATGGCAGTGGGGCTTGGGATGAGATGATTCCTTCCAACCCAAACCATTGTGATTCTATGATTCACTGATGGTAGCAAAGAACCACAGTGTGCAGGTAGCTGGGGGCTGCCCGGGAAGGGGAGCACAAGGAGAGATGCCTTGTTATGGTGAATTTGGATTAATTTCCTATCCTTGCTGCATTTTTTTTTTATCTTGCCTGAGGAAAGGTTTGCCACTTCCAGTACTTCATTTTCTAGTTCAAATCACCTTGTACAGCTCAAAATATTTTATCAGCCTTTTATATTTGCCCCAAACTGCTTCAAATAGAAAGTACCACAAGCGTAATTTGCATCAATGTGCTACCAGCATCCCAACCTTCCTGCTAAAGTTTAACAAATTAATTTCCCTCTTCTCTGGCACAGCTAACTCTGATGTAAGTATTTGTAATAAGTTGGAAATTTTGGTGAGTTTTGTGCTTACTCACCAAAGTATGTGACATGCTCAGTGCCTACAGAGCTTGTTTTTGTTACCAGGTCATTTGAAGTTCAAAGCAGCTGAAAATATTTGCAGCAGTCTTTGAGATACTGCTGTTCTTTGTGTGAGAAAAGCCTTATACAGAGCAATTGAGAAATGTTTTCTGGATGTGGAATCTTTGGTAGCACACACTGCAAACTTAGGGAGGACAATGTTCATTACAGAAAATTGCTGTCCAAATTATTTTCTTGTCTAAACTGTAAACTTTCAAAAGAAGACTTTTTACAAGGGAGGCTTCTGAGTAAATTATTTTGGGGGTGGGCTGCTGCCACCAGCTCTAGCAAATAGTAATGCATGGAGGGTTAATGCATGTGCAGCTGAAATCTGTGTTACTTGCTCTCCCATAAATTAAGCACCTATGGCCAAGGTAGCCTGGTACTTCCAATAAACAGGTAACTGAAAAGGTTCCTGAAAACAGGGAAACCGAAAAATAAATTTAAATTTGTTGTCCTGGTTGTGCTTGAAGTGTATATACACTGTGTATATTCAGTGTGCTTATATATTATATACATGCATCCAAAGGTGTGTGTGGTACTGTGGCCAACAAACAGCACTCGGTGTTCACAAAAGTTTTCTCTTAATACCTGTTGAATATTCCATTAAAGCACCATTCATTTTATATATGTATGTTTGTGCAAGTAGGTAAAATCAGGTATTGCCATCTGATACTTACAGTAATAAGGGTTTTTTATTCAAAGCACTGGTTACTAATTGGATTTTCAGTTCACTGACCTTGTCACATCTCTGCTGAGTTCAAGATGTTAAGAATATTTTCCAAATGGCCAAATCTCATATTTAAAATTCTAATGTACTTTACATAACATAAGAAGTTTTTAGTACCAGAAAAATTCCATTTTCCTCAGTCCAGTTTCAGGTTCCTAACCTGATTTTCTGGGCTTAATCCTCTTCCTGTTGAAATCAATAAGTACATTGTAATATAATGATTCACGTTCAAGGTTCAACCATAGAAAATTCAGGCTACATGCTGATTTTACTGCCATTGTTGAAAGATGATCTCTTAAAATGTGTAAAAGCACAATAAACTCTTTAACTCTTTCAGCCCTAATTTTTTTTTCTCTTCAGAGAGTCTAAACACTTAAAAATGGGTCTTTGTTTTAGACCTAGTGATGGCAAGGAGATAAAAGCACAGAGATGCTATTTTGATAGGAATTTCTTTTGTGGTTTCAAATGCTTTGTAGTGGGACAGTCTCTTCTTTCCTTAACTTATGCGTGTTAAACAAGCCTAAAAGGAAGTAAAAAGCAAGTGGATCACATTTTATTGTTTTAATATGGAACAATACAATTAACGCTATGGAAGTGTTGAGCTTTGATTTGTTAAACTCCTTGAGAGACGTGCAGCCCCTGTGCATCTGTCTTGCTGAAATGTCCTGGGTGTGCTGTGAAGCTTTGGATGCCCTGTTGTCATCGAACATCCTGGTGGCATCTTGAGGGCTCTGCACGGAACTCCTCCCCTGGTTAAGAGAGTCCTGACAGATGCTGGAGAATCCAAAGGTGAACATCTCAAAATGGGCTCTGGGATGTGCTTCAGGCTGTCCTCAAATGGCTCTTCTGGAAGTTGTAAGCGGCACCTTTTCTGCTTTGCTGCAGAAAACTGCTGCTCATCACATGGATGAGATAACCACAGGGGTATCAGAAAGGTGAATTCTGCCCTTGGCTGTCCCAGCTGGAGTGTGGGAAGCACTGTGGAGGCCCTGCTCCCTGTGGATGTGCATGTGAGGAGCCTCTCCCACTGCTTTCCACCAGAGCTGTCTGTGGAGGTCGTTAACCTCCTCATGCTCCTTCCTGGGAATAAAAGTCATTATACATTTTATAGCTTTTGCTTTCTAGACATGAAACTGCTTGTTAATGGAAACAAAGCACCTCAAGCATGAATTTCAGGCTCTTTGGCATCCCAGCTGAAGAACTGTTTCCTTCTTAACGCCAAAGTTTCTAGGGGAGGAAAAAAAATAAATTAATCTGCATCTCTTGCCTCTTCCTCACCCCAGAAGACTTTTGTAGGAAGTAAAACCCTTTCCATTGGGTTTCCAGTCTCATTCAGGCACATTGATTTCACCCCAACTGAAATACAGCCATTTCCCTTCCTGCAGGAGCTTGAGGACGTTCTGTCCCTCTCTCTGCTTTTGGGATCTTGTATGGAAATAACAGTTATCTGGAAATGGGAGTCTGTGTCACCTGTTTGGGGGGCCCTTTCTTGTGCAGAGGCATAGGGAAACTGAGACTGACAGAATGAGATATATAGGTTTTTTCTAGCATGGAGGTTTGTGGGAAACTGTGGATCAATGGATATTTTTAGCACAAGTGGAAACATGTACTTTCACAAGTGCAGTATCCAGAAAAACTTAGCCTGAGAATATATGGTTAAAGCACACAAAGGTTGTGCAGATTGATTCCAATTGAGAATTCTAATTCTAATTTCCATTATAGTGTAAGATACTACTTCTTTCCTGAATCATCTGATCCATCATGAAAGGACTGCCAGATTGCAGATAGTTCCTCCCCATCCCCAGATGATGGCGTGTACTGAATAAGTAAGGATGAAACTATTTTTGGAAATGCAGGGGCTGATCTGTGTTAGACCATTGCAGAGGAGAAATAGTTAGACCATAACTGAGTGAGCTTTCTTCTTGAAAGGTAAAAGGCAGGAGAGATGCAGCTTGGTCTCCTTGCAGATGTTCTGCTCTGGTGGTAGAAGAATGGAGTTGGCAGTTTTGGCAAGGGTGGTGGGTACATCTTCTCCAGGTCAGAAGATAATCCCTGGTTTATACTTCCCAGGGAAAAGGAAACTGTTACAAAGTTCCAACGGGGCTGGCACCTCCCAGTGTCTTGGACTTTCCTAACCGCTGTAGCAGAAAGCAGTGATGAGAAAAGTTGAAGACTTTTCTCTAGCTCACGTGTGGTTTATTTTCGTGTGTTTTTTTGGTTTTTTTTT
>VZTN01011642.1:18528-101374 GCA_013400515.1 Erpornis zantholeuca
TTTTGGTTTTGGCTAGGTTTTTTTTTAAAGAGGCCAAGAAATGATCTAGTCTACTGGTTTCCGGACTGGCTTTTGTGATTTCTTAAGAGAGAAATTTGTAGGTAGCCTACAGACATTACAGACAGCCTCAGACACTGAGAGGCAGGACTCTGTGATGACATAAGAACAGGAGGAGAATCTAATTTCAAAGGCAAAACTGACATTTTATATTCAAATATGTCTTCATGTTCCTAAACTACTACTATGCCAAAGAGCAAGGATTTGAGCTTTCTTCTTGTTTCTGGCTTGTTTGGTAACGTGGAAGGAAGATTGTTTCAAGGAGCTCGTGTTGGTACTTTGCTTTCTGGACCAAAGCAAATTGACTTATTTTTAGACTGGTTTTGATGTGGCTGTGGGCTGCCAGTACACTTCAGGAATTTGTGTTGCATAGTTTTCCCAGCAATATCTAACCCTTGACTCCTAGGAGTGTAATACAATATACATCCTAGATAAAAGCATCACAGTGATAATGCAGCTTGGAATCACAGTGAAAGTTATGGAACAAATGGAAACACTTCCTAGAAAGATGCTACAGCTTGTACTTGCAAAAGCTTTGATGAATTAATGTGTACTGATATCCTTACTTCCATTAGGTAAGATCTTGAAACTATGAGATGTATGCAAATAGCTCAGAATTATGGCTAATGAGTATTATGAATGGAAGAGTGGCCTAAAAATGAAATACAGGATTATCTGGGTGTAGCAAGTGTTTGGCTCCACACAAGACAGTCAACATGTTGCCAAATCACATCATGCCACTGAACATGGAGGGTCACAAGTACTTTTATCAGGGCAGCCTATGATTAAAAATGTTGAATATCACTTTAGATGGCTTTTTCCATTGGTAAGAAGCTGAGTAGGATTGTTTTGCAGTTTGTCTTATGGTTTTTTTCTTTGCTTACTTGTTTTTAAAGGAGAAGATGTCATTAATTTTTGCCTTGACAGATGGAATCTAATTTTTTAATTTTGAAGAGGATATTGCTGGTGTGCTTTCTGCACGTAAAAAATTTCTTCCTAAATCTATCCTGTATTTGGCTCTCTCTTGGTATCTACACATGAGATTTTAGCTGTCTTAAAAAAAAATAGGAGACTGATTAATAGGCACAATAAGAGGGATGCCTATGAAGAGACGTGAACGTATATTGAATTTTGTAATTTTTTTTTTTATTATTTGTGCGGTATCTCTTATGATTCAGGTTTACAATTGACATGCATTTCCAAACCTTTTTATTGGCATCCAGTTACAAATGAAGAGCTGGAGAATGCATGAAATTACCCCTCAAGTGCTTTTTGAAGTTAGACTGAAGATAGATTCTTTAGTTGTACAAATGGTTGCATGGTTGAGGTTAAAACAGGGAACTCTCTACAGGGGGTCCCATTAAGCTCTCTTTCTATTATTTTAATTCTTGGTTTATCTTTATTACTTGTAGTTTCATGTTTTATGTAACAAGTGTGTTTGGACATGAGTCAGATACATTAACTTCTCACCTATTGTGATGTTTTAAATAGAGAGGAGAAGAAATTTGAGGGGAGTGAGCTAGCACCTCTGCTCTTGAAAATGGATAGGGCTGTTTGTAGTAGCAGAGGATTTGATGCAGTGTCAAAGAGCAGGAGCTGGGTTTAGAGCAGGAGTGAAAAGGTAGTACGTGGATCTCAGCCAGAGGCAGGCAAAACAGTTTTATATGAAGTACATGTAAAAAGCCTCTTTACATTGAAAATGTCTGCTTTAAAGGATAAAGTAAAAGGAGAAAAACAGAAGACTAAAGGAATTGATTTCAAACAGCCAGAATGTAGGTCTTGAAGGTCTGTAGAGCCATGTCATTATAACTTAGTTTTGTGAAAAGTTGTTAATCTCACTGGACCTGTATCCACAGCTTCGTCTTTGTTTTTCCCTTGGCTGTTCCTCCCCTGGTGTTGAACAGTCAGCAGTCAGCTCATGACAGTGCTTGCTGCCTGCACTTATATTTATTTCTGTAGTTGTAGTGTTGCTGGAGTGATGATTACAAAATTAGAGATGGAAATGTTTCTTTGGATTGCCTTTGGCTTTAATGATGCTCCTTCATCTCCTGTGAATGCCAAGATAAGTATGCTGAGAGACAAGATGTGCTTGCTGTAATTATTATATAGATTGCTCAATAAGGGCAATTAGATTGTCATATTGACAATATTGACAATATAGATTGTCAATAAGGGTGCTGGAAGACTTCTGTGAGCTTAGTGCAGCGGGATCCAAGAAGGGAATGTGACAAAGAGAGGCTGGAGCCATCAGTCCTGCATGCAGTCAGCCACATCAGGTGCATGTTGTCCCCTAAGGACAGGTAGCTCATGGCAGATATAATTAATGGAAAAAAGAAGTAGTCAAGAAAACCAGCCTGGTGTAAATGGAGTGTAAATTGATGGACTTCCCAATAAATTATTACCAGGAAGAAGTGACCAATGATATCCAAACTGTCTCCATTACTGAGTTTATAAACACTTTTGGTAAATAAGAGGTTAATAACTCTGTTTATAGTAAGAAAAGACCCCTGCCCTAGGATACACACACTTCACTGTACCCAGATAATCCCTGGAGCAAGGAGGTTTAAGGTAATTTGTGGTGCAGCTGTCCTTTCCTGGAACATGAGCAAATTCTCCTGCACATGGTCAGCTGCAAGAACAAATGTCTATAGCAAATGAAAAAACAAGATGTTCAACCGCAGCCTTCTGCACTTCCAAGAGGGGCACGTGAGCTGGGCTGTTCCTCCTGCCGGAATCAAGCTCCACAGCACGAAAGGGTTTAGCGTGCGGCTTACGGCCAAGTGGAAGCAACGTGTCAGTGGTGAGGGAGGAATGCTGGTGATGGAAACCCAACTGATTGACATACAGTGGCCATAAAGTCATAGTAAATCTATTGTTTGGCCAGAAGGAAGCAGGATTAGAAAATGTATAATCATTACAATCCCTGCACTATACAGCATCAAGTGACGGTTGCTCTCCCTTTGCTGGTGTGGCTCATACTTGGCTTAATCCCAGTGAAGTCTGTACGTGGGTGAAATCTTATGCTCCGTGTGGTTCAAGCCATAGCCATTCCTGTGTTTTAGCCAAGAAATGCCTCTATGGCACTGCAGAATTTAGCTCAGTATTTCCAAGGAGATGCTTTCTTGGTTTTGTTGCTGCAGACACCCCCCACACTGCAAGTTTAAAAATTAAGAGCTGGGAACTCATTCTCAATAGAACTGTTAACAAAAATCTTACTAATCAAGAGAAGAAGAACTTGGTTCTCTGGAACAGTTATCTTTTTTCTACAAAGAAGTGAAAGTAAAAACAGGTAAGGATGTCATTAATAGCTAGAGGCCACACTTGCTCCTGATCAAATCGAGCTGAAGGAAGATGTTGCATTTTTCAGAAGTCTGAGTGGCCTGAAGAAGGTCGAGGGGTAAATGGAAGTCACACCTTCAATTCCCTACTAACTGACAAACAAAACAATGGAGATGCCCAAGTCTGCTGCCTTTTTTTTAACACCTCTTAAGGGATGCAAAACGTCTTCTGTATTTGGATTATATGTGGCCCTAAATACCAGGGTTTAGATTTCTGCCATTTCACCTGCCTTGCTGGATGAACTGTGAGTCTGATTGACTCTCTTTGCACAGGATGTGCCCAGGATGCAGAGCTCTACATCAGCACAAATCACATTTCTTCCTCCCAAGCAGACACAATGGAGAGAAACCCTCAAAGAATTTCTTACTAAGTCTCTAAAATAGTTTAATAGGTTTTTCTGTGAGATGAATGAAAATGTTTGGTGAAATGTTAACGTAGATATATGAGGGATATAGCAGAAGTTGATGCTTCTTACAGCAGTATGCACTGTCTGTGCTGCCAAACAGGGTTTGATCCAACGATGACTTCTTGCTGCTGCATTTACTGAAGTTGTTTTCATGATGGCTTTATATTGTAACACAGTAATTGAACTGTGGCCTGTTTTCTTTCTGAATGCTGGTGATATTAAGAGGATAGAAGAGGCCTCTGCATGCACTGTTGTTGGGATGGGAGAAGATCTGCCCGATAACTGCCAGAGAACAACAACAGAAAGTCCACACTGCTGGTTGATGTTTGGGTTATTCTTACCCTTGATGCTCAAGAACAGCAAGTGTTCTTGTCTGTAGGGAGATACAGACTGCCTGAGAGGATGTGAAGCTGTTCCTCTATCATTGTCTATAATAGAGGGGGAAGGGAATTTCTAATTCCTTTCTGTTTTACGCTTTACTCAGAGCTGAGGTACCTGTGAAAAGGGCATTGGCTACATAGGGACTGCACCTACACTGGAGTACTACTCGATGGGGATTGGGAATGTGCTACTGGATTATAGCCTGCAGCTGCTCAGACACTGCCTGACAATGGGGATTCAATCTTCTTTTTTTGCTAAAAAAGGTGGAGGAGTTTGATAAACCACAGGCTTTAGACTCAAATAGTGACATATTATACACACGGTGAAATTACTTCATACCTTCTTTTTTCTTTTTTATGAAACAGGATTATTTTTAATTAGATTACCAAATCCACAAGGCTGGTGTGTGTTTATGGCTACCCTGAGCTGCACATATGAGGCCTTTTTTGTTGAATGTGGCCAGTACTTGCCTTTTACATAACAAAGCTAGGGCTGCCACAGATCTTGTAGAGAAAGAAAATACTGAGGTTTTGCATAGGATCTTAAGAGTTTGGAAAGTCATTTTTCAGGTTAGAGTGAAAAAAAGTTAATTAAACTGTTAAGGAAAACTTTGAGTAAGTTATTAAACCATTTTTCTCTTGGAAAAAGCCTTCAAAAATGTTTATCCTTGAGTTCCCCATTTTCTATTCATGCTCTCTGGATCAGTAAAACTGGAATTTCCAATATAATTTCAAAGTAAAATTAGATATTCCTCCCTCTTAAGAAGTTAAAACAAGATATTTTGATGTAAATTAAGATTCAACATCTTAACCCCAATCTTTGTTATCTTGTCAGTTTTTTCCTGAAAGCCTTGGCTTTAAAATATCTGAGTCCAAATAGGAGATAGACAAGATGAAGTTTCTTTTAATAAATTTTAGCAACCATTTTTTTTTTTTCTCCTGGAGTGAGAAGCTGACAAAATGAGCAGTGAATGACAAGTACCTCATGAAGAGATCTGTGTGGTGCTTTGGTTTTTTATGGTGCAGGAATACAAGTCTTGAAGATAAAGCTGCAATATCTCAATCATTATGTTTAGGATAGAGCTAGCTTTTGCATTAATTGGTTGTGTTTCATGTATCTTACTTTTGAAGTTTATTTTTGAGGGTTTTTTTCAGTCTGGCATTAATAGCTTGGAAAAAGGAACTTCTCTTAATATTTACTTGAAGGCTGAATTCTATTGAAATGCAGAGCAACTCCTTTGTTTAAACTGGCTTATAATACCAGCATAAATATGGACCTGAGCTTTTGGAGAAGTCACTCGACTTCTCTCCTCTTCTTTGACCTCTCTTTAAAATGGAGCCAGGGTTACCTGCTCCACTCAGAAATTCTATACCGACAGTGGCTATTGAGATCCTTGTCTAGAGGGTGGAAGGGAAGAATCAGTCTTTAAATTAATTATTCTGACAGGCACAAAAGGCCTGAAATGAGTGAAATGGCAAAAAAAGCAGAGAAGGGGAACTGGAAAGAGCCCTAATGCAACCCTGGGTTTGTGCAAGCAGCTGAAGCCGCTGAGGCGATGCCGGGAAGGGTTAACTCGGCAGCAGCTGGCCACCAGCGCTTGGTCCTTATCTCACTCTTATCCTCCGCTATTAACTGGCCACAATTACAGACCGTATCGGTTACTGCCATCTGTTTTTTCATGAGGCGTTGGTGGGACTGCAGCCAGCGCAGGGGATTAGGGGCAGAAAGGCGGGGATGACAGCAGGCCTCTGCGGCGCTGCGGAGGGCTCCGCGTGCGGCTGGGCCCGGCCGCCGGCCCCGACAGCTGCGCAGAATTAAGCGGAAAGATAAACTGTGAAGGCAGTTCCAAAGCTGCTGCAGAGGAAGGAAATGCATTTCTGCCTGCAGTTGTGATGCAGGGGTTGTGCAGAGGGAACTCGAGTGTGAAGTGAAGGTGGTCGGTGGTGGGGGGGTGTTTTGGGTGGCCTTTAGCTTCCAGCATGCCTGCTTAGCGGTGGGGTCAAAGTCCATCAGCCGCAAGCAAACAGCAACAAAAACATGGATATTGGGTATGTTGAATAGAAGGGGGAAAACCATCTCAGACTTCTGATTGAAACACCCCTCCAAAGCTTACTTTTGCAGTAGAAATCCCCACCTGGGCTCACGCTGAAATCAGGGACTGCTTCAATCGCCACAGCGTGTGACCAGGGAAGGCAGCACATTTCCGTCCTGATTATCAATACTTCTAGAAGAAATGGGACTTTTGATAAATGTTAATTTACTGCAAAGCTATTTTTCTAAACTTCCCAAATGTTAGACCCTCCTGCAGTAATGCGAGAACGGAAACATTTCCAGCGTGATACCAGGGATCTAAGAATCATTACAGCTCAACAGCTGTACTTTGATTCCAAATTTTACTAAGACCAGATTAATTAAATTATTCCAAAGTACAATATACTGCCAAAATAAGGCTCTCTGATATTTATTATTTTAGGTAAATTAAATTAAGGATAATACAGAATTTAATGTTGGAAAATTATTACTTAACTAATATTTAATATACTTTCTTAATTTTTAATTAATACATGGTAGTCAATATTAAAAGGATTAACATCAATAGAGAAGCAAATCTAATTATTTACAGCACACAAGTTAGAGAAATAACTAGAGGTGCTCTGTATTTGGAAAGCTACTCTTTCCCTTTTTCTGTTCCTGATAAACTTGAGTAACTAATGGTGGACAGGGGAAATCATGTTGTTTTGCCTTTTGGCTTTTTCATTGTTTCAGATCAGTTGATGC
This sequence comes from Erpornis zantholeuca, assembly GCA_013400515.1. Classification (NCBI taxonomy): domain Eukaryota; kingdom Metazoa; phylum Chordata; class Aves; order Passeriformes; family Timaliidae; genus Erpornis; species Erpornis zantholeuca. The sequence goes on from VZTN01011642.1 coordinate 25,490, forward strand.
ATTTTGGATCGGGGACTGATGCAGCACTGATGCCCTTAATGTGATCTGTGCTCTAGGTTTGGAGGTAGGAGGGCAGAAGTTTTGGTTTGGGGATTTATTTTCCTCTGTAAATGCCTTGAGTTTCACTTAGTATTGAGAATAAGAAGCACATAAGAAGTAAATTTAAGTTGATGTTGCAAGTCAGTAGTATTCATTTGACATGTAACTACCTTCTTGTTCTGTATTGAAGCAATGATAGATCATTATTGCAATAATGAGTATTAGCAAAAATTCAGACTTACCTGCCTACAATATTTTAAGCTGAAGGATGTAATAGCCTTGTAGGCCTTCACATCAACTTCCTTTTTTGCTTCTATCCTAATCCAGGTAATTGTGGAAATAATGTGTTTATTTTTATGCTGTAAAATCACATTATTATTATTATTCCTATGACCAAATGGGATGTAAAGTAGCTCAACAATTATATAGAAATGTTCGGGTAGGTTGAGAGTTTTTACACCTTTGTGCATGAGTGAAAGCTCATGTTGTTGAACTCTCAGGTCCCTTGAGACTCAAGGTTAATCTGCCAAGAGAAGTCATAATGTAATGGTAATATTTTCCACCTGTTGAAATCAGTTTATTAATTTTAAAACTTTGTACCTTCTTTTCTTGACAATTTATGTAGTAATACTAGTGTGCCCTTCACTTAGTAAAAAGCACACAGAGGAATATTGGCACCATATCCCTTTACCTCTTGGAATATATGTTTCTGTCAGAATTTATTTCAGCATGATTAAAAGATGTGGAGTTGAGCACAGAAAGTTGTGCTATCTACACAAGTGCATGCCTCAGGCTCCTATTGTACCAAAGGCTGAAATTCAAACTCTTCAAGCATTTTTTTATATTTGCCTGTTTGATCATTGCTCTCTTCATATGTCTCCAGCTATGCAAGAGCTGCATTCCAGAGCTTTGTCGTACAGTGGAAATACCAAACTCATGGATGCAAGAAAGAACGTGACTATGTGATAGTTCCTGGTCTTCCTGACAGTAATAAGATTAAAAGCTGTCCCCTCCTTCAGTGTTTTACTGGAACTTTCACTTTTATTCTCCCCTATGAAAAAAAAAGCACTGGTTTTAACTTCTGTGTTATCTTCTACAGTATGCAAAGAGCTCATACCCAAAATGTTTCTATACCCACACAGTGGCATTTCTCCCAGTGGGAGAAGGGAGGTCAAGTCATGGCAGTGTTGTTTGGGCTGTCAGGGTGGCAGGTTGTGCCCTCCCCTCACGGACAGAGCAGGGTGGATATGAAGATGCCGCAATACCCAGCGAAACCCTGATGGGCATTGAATACAAAGCAGCTGGAGGTGCTGGTCCTAGGGAGCCAGACTGAGCTGTTTGTCCTCTCTGGGTGTGGAGAGAACCAATTAACACCCACACTGCTTCCAGCGTGGCAGCATCTCACAGCGTGGGGCTCACAGCAGCGTGGAGGAGTGGAGATGATTTGTGAGTGACTGGAGAGCTCAGGGGTGGAAATGATTTGTGAGTGACTGGAGAGTTCCCAGTTCTCAGCACTCTCCTTCAAGAGATGTAACTTTGGGTTGTGTCAGTGGAGCTGTGGCTCCTGCAGGGACTTTGCCCAGAGTGACTGATGGCAGCACCCAGGGAAAATCAACAGCAGTGTCACATGGTCTCAGTCTTTTATTATTTATCCATTCTGCTCCATTTCCCTGATCCTGGAGCAAGAGAGGGGTAACTTCTCTTCCGGTGAAATTAAGTCATGGAAGGTGCTGTGGTTCTGAACACAATCTGTACTGCCATAGCTCCTATGAGTGGTAAGGAAAGGTATATTTGGGGAGGAAAGGAGAGCTGAAATAATGTTCTTGAATTGCTTTTCCTGGGAAGGTGCATAGGGCAGCACTGGTTGCAGGGAAAACTTTGGTCCTCACCCGTTCTCGACATCAGCCTTGAGAGGGAGCTGCAGCCTTGGAGCAGACACAGAGTTGGGTGCCTGCTGCAGGTCCGTGTGGAGCAGGGAGAAGAAATCCATATTTAATAAGGCATTCAACATTAGCCAGCCTTCTTCAGCTGCAAGGAAAGGCCAGCACTTCCACAAGCCATGGACCACGAAATATGATCTCTCCTTGCCCTAATGAAGGTATCTGGTTACTTTTCCAGAGGATGACATGGACTGATGTTGCACTTTGCTAGATAGATGGGGCTGAGCTGACACCCCCTCACCCCTGCAAATGTTTAATTCCTCTTGGCTAAGGGGAGTCACTTCTAAACTGCAGATGATGTATGGCTGTAGGCTGAAACCAATGGATTTATTTTCAATTTATCCTGTAGGCATGGAGGCACTCCAGCTCATGTTTTCTGGTGGTAGGCAAAAGAAACCTCCTTTATTTTCTCATCTTATTTTTCAAAACACTTTTGCATGATCCTTTAGATTTGAAAGCAACCTTTGAATTAAAAAAATATGTTCAATTTCTTTATAAATATTACTACATTGTTAAGGACATCAGAGAGAAACAGGCCTAAAATCTCAGTAGTGAAAAAATTAACGTACACTTGCAAAAATTAGTGGTAATAATATGGTGTAATGGGATAACTTCACCTTAAGTTTGCCTTTTAAAGGGCTTCTCAAATGTTCATAAATTATGTTTAAACAACAGAAGCAGCAGTTTGAGTTCAATATGAAAACTGAAACTGGGTTTCAAACTGAATCTCACTCAGATTCCTTTTTAATCTTCTCCCATAACTGACTTTGTGCTTGAGGAAGAAAGTGAAAGTTTCTTCATCTGTTTTCATTTTGTTTTGGTTGGTTTGTTTTTTTAAATACTAATATTAACTAAAATGATGAACTTATTAAACTGATCTCAACTCAAGACCTGGAAATTATGAGGCTTTGAGTAAATCACTGCTAAGTTTGGGTCACTTTTTTGGTTAGAAGCTTGTTTCTCTGTGGTGTGTTTTGGTTTGAGTTGGTTTTTTCTATCATAGTGAGCAATGGTTGAGGTGAAATTATAATTATATTGCATTACAAGGCAGTTTCTTCAGCAAGGAATTCAGAGCCAAATGCAGGGACCATAGAGGGGGAGTAATTGGAGGCAGTGTGGAGTCTGCCCTGGATTCCCTACTTACCTGAGTCTGGTGGGGTAGGTGAGTGTAAGGATGGAGCTGATGCACATGTCATTCAAGCATGTTATTCATCCCATATTGTAGCTTCTTAGATAAGTTGCTGTAATTGAAAGAAAAGTAAATCCTTGCTGACATAAAAATAACTCTTAACAGTGAAGCCTGAAAAAGAAACTGTTATCCTTTATTCAATGAGTGTTGACAACTTCAAGACTTTGAAATGCGAGTTCATCCTCGTCCACAGCAGAGAGGAGAGTATAAATTAGACAAATCAAATCTGTTGTCCCTTGTTCTGTTGAAAAATGAGCAATTGAAGGCTTTTAATCCAAAAGGGTTTAGGTAAAGTCAAAGTTTAACTCAAAATAAATAAATATTTATATAAAATAAAAACTCTCTTAGAACTATTGCCTTTCAATAGGGCAGAAGACTTCACCTGTATATCACTGGTAAATATTCCTAATTAAATACAAGTTGGCAATGGTTTCTCTTCTAATGCTAGCATGGCCTTGCATTATTTTTTGTGGTAAGAAGTCACCTAATATTGGTGACTTCTTCCATTTTCTCACACTTATTTTCTGCCTTGGGGCCATATGGCTGCAGCATCAGCAACCTGTGAGTTTCTGTGACTATGGCTATCCCGATTACGTAGACTGTGTTCTGCACTGCTTGTGAGATTAACTGCCTTCAATATTACAGTACCAGGCATTTCTGTGTGGTTTATGGGAAATTATACTATTTGTTGCCATGATGGTGTTGTTGCATGTACTGACACTTTGCATGCTCTTGGCTCGATGTGCTGGGATGAAGCGATGAAGATAAGGAAAAGAGAGTAGATTCAGACTGGACATAGGGAAGAAATGTTTTACAATGAAAGTGATGAAACACAGGCACAGGTTTCCCAGAGAGGTGGTAGATGCCTCATCCCTGGAAACATTCAAGGTCAGGTTGGATGGGGGTCTGAGCAGCCTGGTCTAGTTGAAAGCTGTTTACTGCAGTGGGGTTGTGCTAGATGACCTTTAATAGTCCCTTCCGCCCCAAAAGGCCTCTATGAAATAGCAGCTCCAGCACATGAATGAGAAGAATTCCCTTCACGTGCTTCATCATATCTTCAAACACATCTATTTCTAGGTGTTAATGAGAGAACAAACAATGGTATGAGCCCAGAAACAGTTCCTTGCAGCTGCCATATTTGTTAGATCCTTGAAAATCCCCTCGGTACTTGGATGTTACATGCTCAGTGCAGTGGTGTAGACCAAAGCATTTCTGAAGGTCTGAGCAAAAAGAAACCCGGCAGTGGTGCTGCATGAGGAGCTGATGACTGAGGGGGTGAACAAGGCTTTGTGGTAACCCTGGTGTGTAAGGATGGGGCTGAAAGCAATTCATGGCAACCTTCACACCGTGAAGGAAAGACATGAACAAAGAATGAGAAGTTGCAATTTTTTTCTTTAATTAAAACTTCAGGTGGTAAAACTTTCTTAAATCAGCCCTTCTGAACAGATCTCAAACAAAGATCACTGTACCAGATTAAGCAATCCAAGGAGCAGCTAACACACAGCATGGTGAATATGTGTGTTTGGATTTGTGTTTTGTTAAGGTTTTTAAATAAAATGTTGGCCTATGCCATACAGATTCTTGGCATGGAGGCAGGGAAGATAAAATACAGACTCAAAAAGCATCAAAGGTCCTGGTTTTACTGGCCCTGTATTCCATGTGCTGGTAGAGAAAACCCTTGCAGGACAGAGGAGAAACTCCATAAACACATTTGGCTGTAGGGTGCTCTTCTGGCCCATGACAATCCAGGGTCACCCAAGGGTTGATGTGCCATTAAAGTGAGTTTTACACAACTGCACATGCTGTCAATGCTCCAAGTGCTCCACAGTTTCTGGATATGTTCTGTGCTTCAGAGCAGTACAGCAGTGCCCGAAGGGGCCTAAAAGCCCTCACTGAACTTATCTTCCCAGAGCAAGGATCTTACTGTGGCCCTTGGCAAAAACATTGTCAAGTTAACACTGCAAATGAGTAAAATGTTATTTATTTCAATTTAGGTAATTTCTTAGCTAAATGTGCTGCCAAGTTAAATATAGGCTATGCAGGACAATTTTAAAACCTTTGTCTTCTTCCTATTACCAGACAACTGGGAAGCAACAGAGACAGTTTCTAGAATGGGTTTGTCAACTTTTCCTGGGTTTGTAGACTTTAACCTGGCTGTGCTTATAGTGATGAGCCCCCAGAGGCTTTCTTATGATGGAGTTGGCATAGTAAATTATTTCTACCTATATTTATTATTTCTACCTATGATCTAGTTACAAGGAGGTAATGAAAGAAAACACAAGTAGGAAGCCAGGGTATGTAACTTTCAGAAAGACAGGAAATGGTTAAGGAAACACTAAATCTAAAGCGAGATTGTGTTCCTTGTGTATTCTTGAAAAGCAAAAACTGGTGTGAATAAATAAATTAATTAATTAAAAGCCCTAGACAAAACTCAATCTGAAAGTATGACTGTGAGATTTAATGGCCAACAGTTGCTCTTTTAAGAGATGTGTGGATTTGAAGCATTTGCTTGCCCAGACAAGTAAAGGGCTGGGGATCTGCTAGTATTAGATGGGTTGACTCCCTGCCATCAATCCCATTATTTATAGTGTGGCCCAAGCAAAGTGACTTATTCCAACAGGCACAAATAGGTGGGTAATATTTTTACACTCTGATGTTTCAGTGGCAAGTAACCAAAGAGGACTTGCATTAGTCATGGTCATTTTCTAAAAAAATGAAATAATGATCCTTCAACTCTTTCCTCTATTTCATCATTTACATAAGCAACACATTTTTGTGATTAGAACTATAGTTTTTTTTCCCTTCTAAAGGCATCACATAACTTTCAAAGCACCCAGTGTTCAGCTTAACAGCTGCTCTTGCTTTTGTAAACCAGGGCTTCTTCATTCATAAGTAATGTAAGGGAATGTGTCTGTAGAGCATCCGACAAAGTATGCCCCTGACCTCTTACTGGATAGGTAGGTGCACCTAGATACACTTTGGAGCTTGTTTCATCCTTTTTGAAGAACAGTTTCATATTGCTCCTTCATCAAGTGTTGGAAGCTTGCAAGTCCCACAAATACCACTCACAGCACATGGGTCACAGAGTGACCAGTTCCTGCTGTGCCCTTGGAGCTGTGCACTCAGCTTTTCTGCTGGCAGCAGTTGCACATTTGCCTTTGACACTGGGATGTGGTGAGGAGGGTAAATGCTGGGCATTGGAGGAACAAGCTGCTTGCAGGTTCAGGCTTTGAGAACTTGAAAGAGAGAAATGGAATGAAAGGGCAAACAAGACAAAAAATTTTTAAAAGCACAGCAGAGTGTGTCACTGCCTTAACCTGGCTTTAATTATGCCTCTTTTATAGTCAGTGATAATGACATATGATGCTATTTTCATGAGTAGGATAGCAAAATACCTCAACTCAGGACAGTAATATGTAGAAAAAATCCTTTCCCACTGGTTATTGCTTGTATTCTTGCCTTTCTGAATTACCTTCAAGAAGAATAAAAGTTTTAAACTGAGATATTTTGGATTTGAGAAGGACAGGCAGTGTTACATGCGTGCAACAACTTTTTTCACATCTTCATTTTAGTATACAAGTGTTTTAGCAACCTGGAGTTACAACAATGCTTTTGTCCTCTGCCTTTGTGAATAGGTCTCCTGACTCTCTTTGGAGTGTTAGACATCATCTAAGCTTTTCAGAAGAGGAATAAGCACCCCAGGAAGTGATGTTCCTCACTTCTGAAGTGGATGTATAATTTTCAGGTCTATTCTTTCACTAGTTCACAACTCAGGTTCTAAATGGGAGCAAGCCTTTACTGAGACATGCGACTAGCTTTCCCTCTTATTCTGACTTGTACCTGAACATATTTGCCAAATATCTGTTGAGCCATGGCAATGTCACTGATTCTCAACAATGTGCCAAAATTTGCCTAGTTCACTTTTTTTTTTTTTTTTTAATAATTTTTTTAAGATGGGGAATGTTATCATGCAAAGATAAAATCCAGCTAAATGACTTTTGCATCTTATGGCAATGGCTGCATCTAAAGGAAAATGCTTGGCTGGTGTCTTGCTACAGTTCTGCATTTTCCAGTGGATTTCTGACAACTTACCCCAGTGAAGGGCCTGCCCTTTCCTCCACAATTATCAAGTTACATTGACCAAGCATTCTACATGCAACAGAAAGGTGCAGCAAATTATGATTACTAGCATCAGCTGAATACCAGCTCTGAAAAAAAAAAGGCTTAAGTTATATTTTAATGACTTATTTACAGTGAATAAGAGGTTAATCAGGTATTTTAGTACACTCCTTTAGAAAATTTGTAGGCTAGTGTAACAGTGCTTACACTGTTAAGAAAGGGCTGAGTGTACCAATAAATCGTGATACAGGGAACTAAAACTGTGTATTAAATCAGGAAAAATGATCCAAGAATCTCGACAAAAGGACTGAAAAACCCCAAAACCAAACAAAAACCCAAATCAACCAAACAATCAAAACCAAACAGACTCGCCCAATCTGATTTTGTGCCTGCCTTGGGCTTGAGATGGTCTCTTCCTAAAGCTTGTGACATAAGCAAAATGCACAGGAGCTTAGGGAAGAGGTGCCTCTCTGGCTTTGCACCAGGGAAAAATTAACCTTTTGGGTGTTAGGGCCTTGGTCACCTCTTTTTTGGCTGGCTGTCTCTGCCTTCAGGCAGACAGGAGACATCCCACTCTCCAGGCTCTTGTGAAACACTGCTGATGAGGGGGTTAACAGCCTGTTGTTTTGGGGCACTTGTGTGTGGGTTTGTCACTACTGAGCAAATCACTTTTTCCTTCTTGGTCCTGGAGTGCCTAACCCAGGCTGCCCTTGATTGCACTGTCTGTGGCTTTCTTGGGGATGGGAAAATTACTAGTGGGGAACTCAGCAGACAAAAGCTTTGAGCATTTCACAGTACAGAAATGCTCAAATTCAGCATGAAAAAAGAGTTTTTTCACTGCTTGTGTGGGGTGATGAATGTAACACGAAGAACATTTACGTTCTCCGTGTTTTTAGTGGAATTTAATTTCTTTAGATGGAATGCTGTATATTTTAGCATTTGACTACAGCCAAATCAGTGAGACTCCTTGGTCCTAGTTTTGTGTTAGGAAGGGAAGGGCTGTATGTTTACAGGTATTTGTGACAGTGCATTTTCTCCTCGGTGTGTTCTCTGCCTTGTATAAACCCTCTGGCTGTGCTGCCAATTGCACATTGTTGTTGAGTGGGCTGCTTTTGTGTGCACAGCAACAGCTCTGAGAATACAGGCCTGAAAACTCATCTCTACAACTCAGCCTTTAAGCAATAGATAAAGCTCTGTGTGGCTGTTGCAGTGGGTAGATGTATTTCATTTCATTTTTTTTAATAGTGAGTTGTAAGATACACAATTTTTACTGGCTTACAACTTGAGAGCAATTTCCAGAGTTCAGTTTACAAGCCTCTGGGGGAGGGTTTTGCAATACCTTTTTTTTTTGTGGGGGGGTGGGGGGTGGTTAGGCATTTCAGCTATGATAGGACTGAATTTCATGCTCCTCTAGTATCAGACATTACTACCTAAAATAGTTCCACCCTGCTGCGGGCCGAGCCAGTTTCCCTTATGCCGCAGTGGACAGCAGCTCGCTGGGAGAAGGACAGTGCAGGGGCACACCCCACACCCGAGCTGCTCGAGAAAAACCCACTCACACAGCCATCTGCAGATGGAAGTTAGGGATTGCAGATGAAATTCAGGGACTCCTCACCTGAAAGATCAGTTGATAACATTTAATAGCACCCTCTGGTAGACAGAGAAAGCCCCATGCTTTCGGCTAAAAGGTATTTCCTGATGAGGTATTTCTAGCCAAAGCAGTCTCTGATAAGAATTTGAGTTGTTCCTTTTAGGTTTTTCCATAAATACTTCACAGTCATCCACAGAATGGCTTGTGTTGGTTGGGACCTTAAAGATCATCTCGTTCCATCCCCCTGCCATGGGCAGGGACATCTTTCACCAGGTCAGGTTGTTCAGGGCCCATCCAACCTGGCCTTGGACACTTCCAGGGCATCCACAGCTCCCCTGGGCAAACTGTTCCAGTGCCTTATAGTACCTAAATTCTTTACCCTCACAGTAAACATTTCTCCCTAATATCTAATCTAAACTACTCCCTTTCAGTCTGAAGCCATTCCCCCTTGTCCTGTCACTACAAGCTCTTGTAAATAGTCACTCTCTACGTTACTTATAGGCTCTGTTCAGGGTACTGGAAGGCCACAATTAGGTCATCCCACAGCCTTCTCTTTTCCAGGCTGAACAATCCCAATTCTCTCAGTCTTCCTCGTGTGAGAGATGCTTCATCCCTCTGATCACCTTGGTGGCCTCCACTGGCCATGCTCCAGCAGGTCCATGCCCTTCCTGTGCTGGGACCCCAGAGGTGATGCAGCACTGCAGGCGGGGTGTCAGGAACAGAGAGACCGAAGGAATAAAGGGGCAGAATCCCCTCCCTTGCCCTGCTGGCCATGCTGCTTTGGATGAAGCTCAGGACACATTTGGCTCTCTGGGCTGAGAGCACACATTGCCAGAGGTTCAAATGTATGTCCTGACAAAACTTGGTAGAGCAGGATGTCCCCAGAGCAGGTTGTCAGGTGGAAACTTTGTCACCAATTCATGCACCTCAGCAGAGCTCAAGTAATTTCTGTGGAGGGAGGCTTTGCTTTGGGTGTTGTTTTAGGGGAAGGTGTCCTGTACATGGTAAGTGCTAAGCAGGGGAGGCTGTACCTGCTGTCCTTGCAGGACGGAGCTGCTCCCTTCCCCTAGACAGGTTGTCACCTAACAAATATGGATCATTTTCAGGACTGGGTCCAAACCGACCACAGTGAAGAGAGTGAGCTGGAGATACATGGCATTACCTTCCACGTGCAGAGATGGAATCACAGGGTCCTCCAGCTTATGCTAACCTGGCTGGATGGACTGAGTTAGAAATGGGACATGAATGTGGATGTGGGCACAGCCCAGAAGAGTTTTGATATGCATAAGCCATTCACAAAACCTATTGACTTTGGAGACAAGACTCCTGCACATCGAGAGAATGCCACTCTGGCTTTTAGCATGTCTCAAAATTTTACTGCTTTCTTTTTCCCTTCCAGAATATTCTGTGTATTGTCTGATACAGGTATGAGAAAGCAGGATGTGGGCTGTGGGGAAGGTGGGGAGCAGAAAAGAGAAAATAAAAGTGAAGTTAGAGGCATGATATTGCACATGGATATTACTCATGGTATACCCGGGGCACATAACTGAAGAGAAAAAAAAAGGTAGTTGTTTTAATCAACTTAAAGGGAACTAAAATATCTCAGTATTTTTAATGCAGATTTTTTAAAGAAAATTTGCCAAGACTGTGGAACTGGCACAAAAAGAACTGCTTCAAACCCACTGATAATGGCACTCCAGCATTTCCAGTATATTCTGTGGAAGCTGGATAAAGGTAGAGGTTTTGCACCTGGTGGAAGTTATCCAGGCTCAGAGCAGTGCATGGCAAGCAGTTAAAGAGGATCCATCCGTTTCTGCTGATTTCAGGATGACCACTAGCCCAGTGTTGCACATGAAGTATAATCCCTCTCTGGACAGATGTATCCTCCTCTTTGGTGGGTAGTTTTCCTCTAAAACTGACCATCCACATCTTACTGTCAGAAAAAAACTGAAAAGGATGATGAATGCTGCCCCAAAGCTGATGCATTCCAGGTTTATTTCAGGAGTACAAGCTGGAGCTGGGATAGCACCCAGGCATGTGAGTGAGAATGGCCAAGAGCGTGCAGGGAGCTCCTGGTAGAGGCAGCCAGTGATGGGGAGCACCTTGTGATACCAGAGCTACCCAAGGAGTGCACATGGAAAGATGTGACCATTAAAAGGAAAAGGAATGTAGCTACAAACATACACTGTGAATAGGTTGTTGTAGAAAGATTGTATCTGATTTAATGCACTTGGTTGCATGTAAATGTATTTAAAAAAATTTAAATCTCAGTAGTTGAGAGTCAAGCTGCAAATATGAATATACTCATTACTGTAGACAGCTACGTCTAATGAACTAAAGTTCTGGGTATGAATTTGCTACAAATTTTTGCTGCACAAATGCATAAAAAGGTTTCATTTGTTCTTAAATGGAACTTACCTAGTTTTCAATCTAATATATATGACTTTTGCTACTCTAGTCTCTGTCAAAGATCAAGGCACCATTTCTTTAGGTGCTAAAGAGCTTGCTGAGAAGAGTGTTATTGCAGAGGCCTTACAATGACAAAGCAATGGTTGCAAATGAAAGACAACCCATTCTTTCCTCTTTCCCATCAAAACCCCAACCAAGACAATGTACTATGGAGAGATGACTTAAGAGGCATAAACAAATTGCCTGTACCTGATGCCTTAGCTTCTGTGTAACAGAGGGGAAGAATAATTTTTTTAAATCCAAATATACCTTTGGTGTTGGCTTCAAGTCCCTGCTCCAGGGTGAAGTATCAGGAGTTTCACTCTGACTTTTCATATCACACTATCTGTATTGTGGTTTCCCACTTTTGTTAAATGAACCTGCCTCTTGCCTTTGAGAGTCTTGCATGAGTTTTTGGTTTGGTACAAGGGCTATGAGGGGTCTTAGAGGGGTTGTTTTTGGAGTATGTAGCCAAACTCAAGTAGAATTGAAACAAGCATTCCAGGGAACAAGAGCTGGTCTCTTAAGCGCAGCGTGCCTGGCACTGAGAACACCAGCTGTGATACTGCTTCTAATTCTTCACACTGCCCTTTTGACATAGAACTTTTTCTGTATCAGTCTTTGAGGATGGAAAAACAAAGCCTTGTCGTGAAGGTGACTGCACAACCACAGAGAGCAGTGGGTTCAGCGTGCTCCTGGCTGGCTCAGCGAAGGGAGAAAACCTTCAAGTCATGTTTGCTGCTGTGGTTGGTGACATTATCAAATTTCCCAGTGCAAATACCTTTGAGAGGAGCAAGCCTTCAGTTTTTCTTCTTAGGATCATTTAATGAGTCATTATTTACTTTTGTCACATAGCAATACAGGACTTGATTTCTGGGAAAAAAAACTGTAACTCTGCCAAAGTTGCTGCTGAACAGAAGCAGCATATCTACCATAACAAAGTTTAAGCTCATCACATGGGAAGTTTCCAGATATAACTTTCATTGTGGTTTCATATTTTCCACTACGTTCCTGAGGGACAGCAGCTCCTTTCAGATAAGGTCTGCTCAGTAATGGGCTTGGAAGCTGTTTCTACTTGGAAAGGAGAAATCTATTAGCAACACAGAAAAAGTACCATAAAAAGTCAGGAAGTGAAGCTGGGAGCTTCAGTTTGGGTTATGACAGCAGGAATTTTAGGATGTACAGCATGTGGGGAGCCTGTGCATTGGTGCCCTCCTGCTGCAGGCTGGGACAGGGTGTGCTCCCAGATTGTGGCCTTGGGCTTTGGTTTCACTCCAACCCTTTAAGCCAAGTAGTTTCAAAGGTCTGTGTTGCTGTTGTCCTGATGGGGTTTGGAGAGCTCCGGGGGAAGAAACTCACTTTTGCTTCCTTTAGTCTTCACTGACCTGTTTTACCCACAGGGTGGATTTTGTTTTGGGCTTTTTTCTTACTTTTTTGCTAAATGACAAAACACGTGGGCTAAGCATGTTTACAGGGTGTTTTCCAGCTTAATAAGAGTAGGATGGATCACACTGTGCCCCGTGAAGCCCTGGAGTGATGGGGATCACATGTTCCTGTTGTCTTGCATCAGCAGAAAAGGAGTAATTTCTGATCCTCAGAAGGTGTCCCTGTAAAGCTGCAGTGCCAGAGCTGTAGGAGAAACAGGCAAAGGAAGAAGTGACATGTTTTCTCCAGATTAGCCTGGACAGTTTGCTACGGTGGTTTAGGAAGAAGTAGGGAGCAATTTTTCCACTGGGATAGTACGTGAGGTTTGCTGCTGTACCCATGCACTTGTTGGGAACTGCACATGTACAGAGCAGCAGCTCCTGCAAAGCTGCTGTGATTTATGCCAGTCAGGACTTGGCCAAGGGGCCAGGCACTGATACAAGGAAGTTTCTGACTTTTATTTTCAAACACTCTATTTTCAGCAACTCTGCATCCATGTTAGGGCTGCCTCTTTATCTTCCTCCCTCCTTCCTCTCCTGCTGGTCTTGCACATTTTTGTTTTTCCTTTGGAATTGTATCAAATTGGATCAAAGCAGAGGTGTTGGGGTTGGGTTTGGTTTGGTTTGGTTTGGTTTGGTTTGGTTTGGTTTGGTTTGGTTTGGTTTGGTTTGGTTTGAAGGGCTTTCTTGATGTTTGTTTCTTCAGTGTTTGTTGTTGTTGGGGGCCTTTTTTGTCCCTGACTTTCTTTTCCTTTTGAGTGTCTAGTCCAGTTGAAATATAAGAAGTTTTTGGCTTGACCACTGAGGTGTGAACTGACAGAAGTCTGTTCTTAGGATGTATTTCTCTTAATCAAAACAGTAATCGATACCTTGCAGCACAAGACTATGAGGAACTTGCAGCAGCTTTCTTTAAAATAGATCTCATTGAGCAGTCTACAGTCTTGTATGTGTGCCTCCCCAGTTCTTGGATTGGTTGGTTGCAAGCTGGGGGTGACCCACAGCATCAATTCTATTACCTTTTACCATTAGGGCTGTACAAAGTCTTAAAAACACAGAGTAAGAATCACTTTTCCCAAAGGGAAGCTGCTGAAATTTCCAAACAGAAAAGGGAGGAAGGAGCTTTGAGTCATGGTGTGCTTAAAAGGATGCTTCTCAGCCAAAGACTGCAATTCCCAAGTGTCATCTTGAAATCTTGACTATTTGCCCAAATCCCATTTTCACTCAGGAAGTTTGTGATTAATAGAATTAAGCTCTAATCATGCAAAGCATAGGAAAGTATGTGAGAATACCCACCTTTTATGGCATGGCATTTGTTGGCACTCTCAGCTTGGTTGTAGCAGACAAGATTAAAGGATTAGTAAGTAAGCCAGATACTGAACTGCTGCTGCTAAAGTTGTATTTTGCCAGTATATTGATTACAGGGGACTTTTAAAGCCTTCAGAACAATGTCCTGTATCCTTATTTCTATCTTAGCATGTAATTGTATATCTTTAATGAAGTGGAGAGCTTATTTCATTTGGTAAGTGTGAAGTGTCCTTTTGCAGAGATGCAATCAGTTTGGTCCATTCCTTTAGCTTTCTGCGTAGTTTTGGTTCTTTTTCTTTTTTTCCTACCAAGTTTTCTGTGCAAGAGAAGCAGGTTTTTGACAATGTTGACAAAAGTAAGGAAACCCATGCTGAGGTCTGGTCTTTTACTGAGACAAGAGCACACTTCAGTCTCCTTTGGAGGGTGCTGGCCATACCTGATACTGTCTGCCAGCCAGCCAATTTCTTTTCTGGAAGATGTTCCAGAACAAAGCCCTAAGGCCTGTTCTCAAAATCCCTGCCTAATCACAGAATAGGCTGAGTTGGAAGGGACCCATCAGGACTGAGTCCAACCCCTGGCCCTGCACAGGACACCCCAAGAATTGCACCACGTGCCTGAGGGAATTATCCAAACACTTTTTAATTCTCTGTCAGAAAATGATGCAATGGCTTCACTTAAACAAGAGAGGATTTCAGCATTTTTTGAAAATTAGCAATATGAATGTAAGGAATTGAATGTTAAGCTCCTGATTCTTTTGTTGTGTAAGGTTGCACTCAGTAGGATGATTTTCTACAAGTCTCTAAGTCTGGGCTGTTTTTATTTCACGGCACCAAGCTGATAGGAAATGCTCCTGATAGATTGAGGTAGCAGGAAGGTAGGTTGGAGCAGGACCCAGGCAAAACAGAAATCCAGGGAAACTGCTCCATCAAGTGTTGAAAGGTAAAACTGGCACTGCAGGACGCTACAAATACAGGTCTGCCTCGGGCCAGAAGCAAGGTGCTCTCCACATGCCCAGTACAGACCAAACACGCAAGATCCCTACTGATCTTCACAGAGCCAGATTCCACTCTGAGCTGCATAACACTTAATGGGATGGCCTTCATTTTAATTTGATGTTTACTTCCTTGAAAATATTCACTGCAGTGGCCAGTTAAAGACTGATCTTTTCGTTTCTTCTCCAACAATTCTAATAAAAGCAAATGTTTGGCACATACACAGATAAAATTCAAATGCATGCCTTAAAAGTAAAGCTTTACTTGCTTTCCTTTGAGGTGGAACAATAATTGTTGTAAAATTTGTAGGGGGAGAAAAGTAAGTATTCATTTTATCTTGAATTTTAAGAGTGATGTATTTTAAGAGTGTATGAATTTTATGAGTGTATGAATGAGTGTATGAATTTTAAGAGTGAAGAGTATTTAATTATTCTGTTAAATGTTGATGGATACAAAGGCTGGTCTACATCTACAGATGTCACTGAAATAATTTTTAGGCTTAGATATTTCAGGCTTTCTTGCTTTCACCATGGAAATTTGAAGCCTTCAGACCTGAGCCTATATTTTACTCATTCATTTAGGATATAGGCATTGCTCACTGCTTAGAGTAAGTTTACCATCTACATGTTAAGTTTACTATCTACAAGTAGACCTTGATTTTTATGTTTCTTTTTTCCCAAAATGAGTCCACTCTTACACAGCTACTTGAATCAAGTGAAGTAAATTTTACTTAAAATTCTTGGCTTTCTGTGGAGAAACTACACCAAAATGTTGTTGAAACTTCCTAAGAGAATAAAAAATTTATTAAACTCTTAGTTGGAAAATCCAACTAGGAAATGCATGGGAATAATGTAGTATAACTTGATTTTCAAGCAAATGCAGTGCTATGAAGAATTTTTTAACAAAAATAACATTTTTTGTTAAAAGAGACAAGAGCTTTTAAATGTCAGTTCTTCAAAATGTCATTGGTGTTTAGATTTAAAAGCTGCTTCTGATAGAGTTGGGTTTTGTTGTTTTGTCTATTTTTTTTCTTTTTTTTTTTTTTTTGAGTGGCAGAAAATATGTAAATTCTTTTTTCTACTATTTTTACTTAAAACCACTGAGCTTTCACCTCTTCCCAAGGGGCATTCCCAGGATTTGTTTTATCATGTCCTTACTGGTACCTTCAGGAACCCTCAAACTTTGTAGAATCATGGAGTCATTTCGATTGGAAAACCTTAAAGATCATGCAGTCCAACCATAACTTTCTGAAGTATTGCCTCCATCCCCAAATGCTGAATGAGGCTGGGGCACTGTGCAAAAGCTAAAGATTTCCTTTAAAGTCTCAGAAACAGGTGCCTAATATTCACAAGCAGGTACAACTCAGGGTGTGCTCCCTCCTCACTCCTGCACCCTGTTTGCAAATAAAAAAAAAATAAACTACAAATAATAGAATTTTCATTACAATGTTGCCAAATCCCCCCATTTTTGTAAATGCGAGTTAAAACCACTGTAGGAGAGCAATGCAGTATGAGCAGCACCCTGAGTTTCTGTGCCTGTTTTAAAAAATTTACGTTTTTAAAGGCTTCCCTGAATTTTGAGTCGGTGAGAGAATGATTAGTTTAGAGAGAAATAAAGAACAACCAACCCTAACTTGTTTCAGAAAAGACGTGGAGGGGGAATGACCACCTTAGGACCTATTGCATTCAGTGGTGTCCAAAAAATGTATGTTGGATGGCTTCAGGTGCATCCCTGAACTGTTTGGGTTTGTGTTGAATTTGTCAGCATGGCTGAAAATCAACGTGAAGGGGAGAGTGGTAATTGCTGGGGGACTTGTCAGCAGAGAGTAAAGAAAAGGATGGTGAGTCAGTGCAGAGTGATACTGTTTTTCATCTAAAATCCCCAAAACCCCCTCCGCTACTATGCAGAGTAACAGGTGTAACCACAAGCTTTCCTGGCTCCCTCACCCAGCCCAAGCTAATTTAGGCTTCTAAGCCTATGGAATGAGTACAGCATGATGGAGCCAAAATTTATGAAAAAATATCCATGTTAATATTGGCTGTAAAAGAAATGCAAACGAAAACTGAAGTAAAACAGCTTTTATTCACATGAAAAAATAAACCTGTTAGCTCTGATAATCAATTAAAATATTATAGAATCAAGCAATCACAGATGTAGAAGCTTATCCTCCTTAAAGTCATTATAAATCACATCCTTCCCTAAATCTCTCTATTCCCTTTTATTGCTTACATTATAATCCCTGTCCGGGTATCATTTTCATTGCTAAACACACTGTTTGCCAGTCAGTTTATTAAGGTTTGTCTTGATAGTGCCAAAACAAATGCTCCTTTTCAAAGATAAAAGGAAGGCTAATATTAAAACAATAATTTCACCTCTTTGCTGGCAGAGCCTAATTATTGAAGAAATTGGCACATGAAATCTCTGAGGTGACAGGGAATTAGTGTGTCAATAGGAGCCTGCTTTGAAGTTGACCCACACTGTTCTTGGTGGTGTTGGGTATACCCTGTCTCTTGCAATAGGATGTGGGGAAAGAGAACTGTTTGGGGTGGGAAGCAGCTAGCAATAAAATCGTTCTTTGCTGGTTTTAATTGATTAAAAGCTGTAGTGAAATAAAGGATGCAACACATAGGAGACGTGAAGAAAAATTATAGACTTGAGACTGTAGTGGCAGGACAAGGGGGAACAACTTCAGCTGAAAGAGAGCAGGTTGAGATTAGATATTAGAAAGAAATTCCTTACTGTGGGGGTGGTGAGGCACCAGAAGAGATTGCCCAGAGAAGCTGTGGGTGTCCCATCCCTGGAGGTGCTCAAGGTCAGGTTGGACAGGGCTCTGAGTGACCCGGTCCAGTGAAAGGTGTCTCTTCCCACAAAAGGGCTTTGGAGCCACATGACCTTTAGGTCCCTTCCAAACCAGGCCATTCTATGATGACTGATAAGAACAGCAAAGGGGCATTAAAGGGCCTGGGGCAGTTAAAGGAGATGTGTAACACTTGGTTTTGTACAGGAGTGGTTTGGTGACATCAGGCTTACAGCAATGATGTCAGTGAAGTGCTCTGAGAAGTAAGAGGGCAGTAGGGCTGGACAGCATTACTTCATATAGTGAGGAGTGCTCTAAAATCCTGCTATGAAAGCAAACACCTCTATCACACCCCAAACTGTTATCGTTACAGCTTAACAACCCTCCTGATTTATAGGCAAAACCTACTGTGAACAAGAAGCAGAACTTCTAAAACATGACCTAAACCCAAGCCTGAGAACATATGAGATGTAAGTGAAAATTGTTTTGCTTTTCTATGGTTTAGTTGGTGGCAGACAAACCCAGAGCCAAGGAAAGCTGACAAGCCACACTAGGGCTCAGGGGTCTGAGCACTGTGAGAAGCTGCTGGTAAGTGGGAAGGCTTTTAAACCCTGAACACTCGATACCATTTCAGCTTGAAATCCTCACATTTCACAAGAGCTTGATGAAATAAAATCTAACTAACACATCATCCAAATATGTCCTTCATATATACAGTACACATACACAAAGGGACTTGAGGAAATGACAGGAAGCTGAGTTGGGGGAGGTTTAGGTTGGATATCAGGGAAAAGTTCTTCACCCAGAGGGTGGTTGGGCACTGGGAACAGGTTGCCCAGGGAAGTGGTCACAGCACCAACCCTGACAGAGCTCAAGTAGCATTTGGACAACATTCTGGGACACATGGTGAGATTCCCAGGGTGTCCTGACCAGGGCCAAGAGTCGGACTTGATGATTCTGGTGGATCCCTTCCAACTCAGCAGATGCTATGCTTCTATAAATCTGATTGCAATAAGAACAAGACAAGCAATGTCCCCTTTCTGCATGGGTAAGATTATTTAAAATAAGAAACAGAAATGGCAAACAGCTGATGGACCACTATGGCTGGACATGGATGGGCATCAGAAAAAGTGGCAGTCTCATCTCTAGTAGACCAAAACACTAGAATAACAGTGCTTGAGATAAAGAAATAGGTCAAGAAGAGGCAGCATGGAGGAAACATTTAAAAGAAAAGAAAATTATATCTCAGTTAAGAGCAGTCAAGTGTCTTCCTATGGAGTTGCATTTTGCTTCACATTAAATGTGAAACTGTATGTCCTTTGATGTTCTCAACTTCCTTTAAAGATGAAGCCAGAGAAATTGATGGTTCAGTGGTTTGGCCCTGGAATTGTAAAGGTGGCCTCACTGGTGTTTTGTCAATGGATCCTGGTAATCTAGACATGGAGATATGGGTCTCCATAGCTCCATAAAGATTTACAGTAGCTCAGAGAAAGGCAAGTGTTAAAAGTGGAGTGAAAAGGTTGAGCTTAGTGTTTGCATTAACATAACTGTACTGATTATGGTGTCATTCTTTCAAATTTGTCTCTTAAGGATAAGCTGTCTGTGGGGGTTTAGCCCTGGGGAATTACCAATTTAGCTTGAGGGAGAATTATTAATTTAGAAATATCTTTTTTCTTTCCTTATGACTGAAAATGAAATACAATAGTTATCATCAGATTTGAAATCCTGGGTTTGCAGTATGGAACTTGGAGAAGAATGCACAATCCTGACTATCAGAAGGAATTTTTTCATGGAAAGGGTTGTCTGGCATTGGAATAGGCTCTCCAGGGAGGTGGTGGAACCACCATTCCTGGAAGTGCTCAAAAAACAACAACTGGATGTGGCATTTAGTTCCATGGTCTAGTTGACACGGTGCTGATGAGTCAAAGGTTGGACTTGCTGATCTCAGGGGTCTTTTCCAAATTAAATGATCCTCTGATTCTGTGATCCCTGGGACTTTCTTCTGCTTTGTAAATGTCACCCAGAAGTGATGGGATGTTCTAAACTCAGTGTAGGGGGATGAGGTTTCACATCTTCTTGAGTCTTCATCACACTGGTTACATTAAAAAACCTAATTTTTAAAGAAATGTGACTGGTGGAAAGATTTCTTTTCAGATTAATCATCAGATAATTGGTGGAGAGTTATATTTCATGACTGCTGATGATTAGTAAGGCAAGACCAGAGATTCCTTGAGATACTGGCTGGGTGTTTCTGGCAGTACTCTTAATGAAACCATTTTTTAAATTAAATTCTTTGTCTCTGAATGCAACAAACTCCTTTTTAAAGTTGATGGGATTCCAACATTTCCTAACTCCAGCCCTGCCTTAAGATAGTAAGTGAGCTATAAATTCTCAGCTTCTTCAGGACGAGGATGATTTGGCTGTGAAGTTTCATGTGAAAAGATATTTTAAATTACTTCATTTTTAATCACAATTTTTCCTGCCTACAGGAAGACTCAAGCATCTTGGTGCCTCATTCATTTAATGGAGCCATTGGACATTCAGTGACACTGAAAGCTGCTCCCAAGCTGCTTCAAGTGAGTAATTTCAAACTCACAGTGCAATAAATCTTTCCTAGAACATATATAGACCACTATAAAGAGGCAAGTGAGCTAGCAGTTCTTTTCTTGAAAAGTATTAACAATGTACTTACTTCATTGAATTTCTGGAGAAAATAGAAATTAAATTTTTAACATTCTCTTGACCTCAGAAGTGTTAAGTTTTCTGCTTTTAAATGCATCACTCTGCTGTAGAAGGAAGGATATCTGAGTTGATAACTCAGTCTGGGATGTTCATGGCAGAGAAGAGTTGGTCTTGTGATGAGCACCACGTGCTCAACCCTGAAAATGCTTCTCTGACCTTTTCCTGGCATGCATGCTCTGGACAGAAAGATATTTTGACATTTTTAATGTGATATGAAAGGATATGGATATCCTCTTGTGAAATACAATGAACTTATGTGTTTTATGTCACTCTGCTTTTAGACAGCTGGAGCTGAAAATGGGCTGTAACTATAAACACCATTAGTCCTTTTTTTTTTTCATCTGTGGAGCACAGCCATCCCTCCTCCTGTGCTTTTAGACCCATGAGGATGACAATTCACCTGCCCCACCTGCACTCTACAGGGGCATTGAGAGGTGCCAGGTAAAGTGAGACTCTGGTGGCTGGGTTTCTGTTGTGCTAATATTTCTCAGCTGTGCATAGAAAATGAGTGTTAATTACTGCTTATGCCCTAAGAGTTTTATGAAAAGGTTATAAGAGATCCTTCAGATTGTGGGAAGGGTGATGACCAGTGTGGTGAGGGGTCCAAGGTGGACACGTGTGGGGTGGTGGAGCAGTTTCCTGGGCTTTCATCATAGCAGTGTGAAGGCTGCAGCCTTGACTTGGCCACCATCTGCAAAGCAGCAGTGGGGAACAGCACCATGACCAGCAGGAGGGTGCAGCAGCCCTTCCAGCAGGTTTTGGAGATCTGCTGGGAGAACCAATGGCTGGTGGAGAGCGTTCAACTAAAGTGCACTGTATCCAGATGAACCCCCCCATCACGGCAGCTACTGAAAGCACTACCCAAACTCCCCCAAAAGAAGGGGAGGGATCACCCAAAGGCAGCTTCTAAAAGCCTTTTGCAGTCATTAGTGCTGTCCCCTGTGCTGCAAGCTGCCTGCAATGAGCATGTCGACATCTCTGCAGCGTGCTCACATTTCAAAGGCGGTGCTCCCAACCAGCTGCATCTCAAGAAATCGAGCAATTTTTTAAAAATTTTTTGTTCTTTTTTTTTTTTNACCATGCCAAGTCTTTTGAAATGAAAGCTGGGGCAGGCCTAGTGGAGATTAATGTAGGAAAAATGCTGCTGGCTTGATAAGCCACAGATGTCTCTGAGATTTGTGGACGTTGTTGACAGCTTGTGATGGTTTGCAGCTTGCGAGGTCCCCTGGCCCCGATGTGCTGAATCCGTGGCTGGAGGTGCAGGGCAGGGTTTGGCCCAGTGTGGTGCTTGGGTGAAGGGTTTGAGGAGACCTGCAAGAAAAACTGCTCTGGACCCACACTGTCATTGCAATTTTCTGAAGTGCTGCACCTATTTATGTAAAATAATTACCTTTTTTTTTTTTGTAATGCCACTACTGGAAACTCTTTTTATAACCCTGTAATGGGGAGACATAAGCTGGTTAAATTCTGTGAAAGCATAAGATGGTGGTGGAAACTCAGGTCATTGCACCAACCTCGGAAAATGGAAAAGGTGTCTTATGTTGGTGGAATCATTCCTAGTGGGTGGACAGGAGCTGGGTTTCTGTTAACTTCATACTTAATAAAAACTGTGCAACTCTTTTTAGGTAAGATCTTCATTGAGTCCTGTTAGGTGGTGCCAGTAACAACAGTGAATTGGCAGGAACTTGTTGCTTGCTCTTTTTAAACTTAAGATCATCAAACACTGTCACAGAAGCAGTGCAGAGCATGACAGGAGGTCCCTCTGTTAGGAAATGGGCTGGTTTTAGGCAGTTATGGATGATTGCATATATAAAAATACGACAAAATTCATAATTTCTTTACATGAATCACACATACAGACTGCATCATGTATGAGGTGCTGCCAGTTAGACTGCTTGTGGATCAAGCCCTGTTGCCTTCATAACATCAAGGCCACATACTTCACTGACTTGTGGAGACACACGAAGTTATCCCTCACATACTATCGGTGACTCCTCAAACCCCAGGGAGTCTCATCCTCTGCTCAGATTAAGGTTCTTCTGAAGCTGCATTCTTGAATGCCCTGGTATTGTGTGCTCAGGTTTCTTTTTGGCAGATAATTAAATTAAATCTGTTGTTAGTTTTAATTTT
Source organism: Erpornis zantholeuca (assembly GCA_013400515.1). Taxonomy (NCBI): domain Eukaryota; kingdom Metazoa; phylum Chordata; class Aves; order Passeriformes; family Timaliidae; genus Erpornis; species Erpornis zantholeuca. The sequence continues at coordinate 48,206 of VZTN01011642.1, forward strand.
GAAGTGATGCTTTTTCATCATCTTAAAATACCTTTACAGGCATTGATGTTTATATGCAACTTGTTGGTACCTATACTTTCCATGTCTGGATAACAGGAATTGGTACAACCCCTGTCCAAAAAGTCTTGGTAAAATGCACAAAATTGCTTTGCTAAAATATTATGAAAATAATTTGAACCAAAGTAGCCTTTGGGTTTTTTTTTTAGTTTTCTTTTTCCTCAGAACAAGAAGGTTTTCTGTAAAATTTTGGTATATGGTAGGCAAGGAAGTAAATCACTAAATAGTGATTTAAGTGCAGATTTATCTATAGTAGGAATCTATGCATGTGCTTGTAAACAAATTAGCAAAGAATCAGGCCTTTCTTGTCATCCTTGTAATACTGTTTTTCCTACTGGCAGCCTCTCTTGCTCACCCAGGCTGGTACTTTTTGCCTTATGTCTAACCAATACCTCTTAGTGGAATTCAGAGACAGCTGGTATTTAGCATATATATTTTTATTGGAAAAACTTGTACATTGGTGGCTCACATAAGCTGATAGGTGCAGCTGAGAAATAATTTCCATAAATGATGGGAAAGCTATCCTGTACACCATCCTTGGCCTTTCCTCTCTGGCCTATGTACTTAGAGAATCCCTTCTTGCTATTTTTCATATCCTTTGGCAAGTCTTATTCCACCTCTGCCTTAGCTTTTCTGATCTTGGACCTACACATCCAAGCTATGGCTCCAGTTACCCAAAATATTTGAGTATTTGAGGAAGAAAATTAAAAATTCTTTCATTTCAATTCCACTGTAAAATAAAGAGTTTTAAACATTTTGTTTGGAGTAGGTGACAAGGATGGAGACTGGCTATGTTTTATAACATATTATATATAAAATGAGCTTGAGCCTCTAGATCTTTACAATATTCTGTGTTCACAGTTTGGGGCAGAAGGGTAGGGGGGATACAAAGAGCTATAGATCATGCTCATGTGATATTTTTGCTCATGAGGACACAAAAGACTGGTGAGACTCACGAGACACAAAATACCTGCTGTCACCTACTGCCACGGTGATATTAACAAAGGGAACTCTGATACCTGCATTTGCCAAGGGTGAACAGAGACAATGCTCAAGTGAGCCCCAGAGAATTATCTTTTTTTGTCAAAGAATTGTCTTTTTTTTTGTCTGTTTGTGGCTTGTGAGTGCAAAGACATCTTCTGTTCTTGTTTACTTTGTGGCCCTTGTGGGGCTCTTGGTAAAGCTCGCATGCCAAGTTACCATTTAAACTCCTGTATCCTTGCGTGGCATTTAGAACAGCATTCAGAACATTATTTTTCTTCACCCAGGGGAATAAATGATTAGTTTATTGGCTGTAGATTGGTGTGTGATTGGAAATCCAACACTGTAATAATGTAAATTCAGCTCTAGGAATTCTGCGATCCACAGCAGGGTAAAAATGCCCCCCCTGTTTGGGATGGGAATGTGCCTCCCTATGGCCAGGCAAGGTTTCTTTTAGGCAGCTCATCTGTTGTGCCAAGCCAGCCTGCAGTGGGGATGATTTCAAGCATTGTTCAAGACTTAATTGTGTGAGTCTGTAGGATAAGATATAAGCACACTTTAGTGAGGATCTAAAAACCAAGATTTTCAACAGAAGGCTGTGCTGGAGCTGAACTATGACTTCTAAGTAGTTCTTAGTGCCCTGAATCTTATTTTCATGCTCTTAATGGTTATGCTATTTAAATCCATTATTTTTGGAGTGGAATTGGTCTGTAATGTGGAAATGTCTTAACACAGCAGCTATCTGAATAAAACTGCTTGTGAAGATTCCTTTGTGGAAATAAGAATATGAAATTCACCATATAAAACTGGCAATGCTACATAAAACCCCTGCAGGACTGGGTGAGGGGATGTGTACATTTGGGGTTTGTTATGGTTTTTTTAAGAATAAGGGAAAAGTGTAATTTATGCCTGGATAATTAGTGGTGTTTTACCACTGAAATGTACACCACTAGGAGTAGTCACTGGCGCCTTTCACACCTGCACAGGGTATGAAATTCCAAACAATTAAAACAATTAATGTTTCCTCCTGAAAAAGGTCTATTGTGCTTCAGCAAAATCATATTGTAGGACTTGTAACAAATGTGGTAAAGTAGAATGTGTGATAAATGGAAAATGTGCTATCAAAGACCTTGACACAATTTTCATTCATTTCAAATGTAGATGTGGATACCTTTGTGAGCTAGTGTCACTTGCAAAGATTAATTTATTGCAGTATTCCATGTGAAAGGCTTTTGCTTTTCAAGAATTGTAACAGGGAGTTGTTTGGGGTTTTTTTGTTCTGCTAAAAACAAAAGTGTGGTGCCATTCAGTCTTTTGGTCAAGAACTGAAAACAAATAGTATGGAGTTAAAAGTCATCTTAAAAGTGAATAAAAAATTTTATATGCGCCTCGAGAAAGCAAATACCTAAAAAGAAAACTCTTTTAGCTGACAGCTCCAAAATATAATTTCTGAGTGTTTGTGGCAGTATATTAAAATTATTTCTTTAGAATAGAAAGTTAACAGAAGTTGTTTAACAGAAAAGGGAAAAAAAATGCATTTAACTTCCATTAGCTAGAGTTTTCATGGTCATCTTTGTAGAGAAATGGTGAAAAGGCATTTAAGAAAATGAAAGTTGAACTCCTGTTCATCCCTGGTGCAAAGCAAGAAGGGCTGCCAGCACTCCATGGGTGCTTGGTGCCATCCCTCTCCCTATTTTTGGAAGGCTCTGTAGAAGGTCAGTGGGAAACATAACTGCTGGCTCCTAAGGCAAAAGCAGCCTGGATTATCATCCACATGAAACCAAAGACGGGGTGCTAGCAGAGAGCAAATAGTTACTCCTGTTAGTATTTCCTAGCTGAATGCAAGCAGCTTAAATTTCAGTTGTTCTAAATTAGTAGCTGAATTAAAAAAAAAAATATTTAGCTCTATTTTGTTTCCCCTTGGTCAATCGTTCATTATTTCCAGCGAATGCTTGAAACCTAATCACTGTTGCTAAGAAAGTATTTTAATGTAAATATTAAGAGAGAAGCTTTTTGTCCGTTTGGTAAGAATAAATCATATATCATACATTCATAATCATACACTTTGTTCATTTTTAATGTGAAATTGCTGCATTTTTTCTAGGAAGCCATAAACACTAATATTGATATTTTGTGTTTTATTAGAAACAGCAATTGAAGGAAGAAATTGTTGGAAGCTCCAGCTCTTCAATAAGCATGTTTTCATGAGCACAACAGCACCAGGAAAGGGTTTTGCTTGTCATGGCCAAGACTGGTTGCCAGACCATCCCTGGTTTGGAACTGTGGCTTTGTCCCTCTTGTGCCAACTGGTGGCTGTGACTTTCTTGAGGAAATCTCAGTACATGCCTTCTCCAAGAAAAGCTGGGTTTGCGTTGCCTCTTTAAAAAAATATTTTAAATGCTAACTAAAATAATTATGTCTTAAAGTATATTTAGAAGATGCATTTGAAATTCCAGTCCCTCAGAAGGAGAGAAAGCACCAATTTCACCATTCAGTGAATGCCATAAGCTGATTTATGGGTTCTTTTGACACTTGGTCATGTGGAAAAGGCAAAGGAGCAGCTGGTAATGCAACCAGTAAAAGTTAAAGAGGAGGAAATGCTATATTACAGAAGCAGAGGGATATTATTAGCTCCTGCACTCTGATATAGATGATGCTTGGGATGAGAGAAGCTCTTCAGGAGGCCAGAAAAATTTCTCTGAGGCTTTCAGAACTGGTGTTTCCCAGTGGGAGCTGGCACCAGCCTGTGCCACACAGAAATGAGGGGCCACAGATGCAGAGAAGTGCTGGACAATCACACAGCTGAGCCCAACACTGGCAGCGTATTCTTGCTAAAAGGGATTTCTTCATGGGAATTGAGTGTGCTGGATAAGAGAAAAAAAAATTAAGAGCTGAGGCAGCTTGGGGAATCAAAACTGAAGCTTTTTCTGCATATTGCACTATCAAATTGGGAAGGACCAAGGTGACCCCTCACTTTGCAGATGGTGAAGTATAGACCTGCTGGGCACCTGACCTGCTATTGACCTGACAATAGCACCTGGATTGCCACGCCAGAAATACATGGAAAATCATGGTTCCTGTCCTTTATAGCTCTCTGTATGGGAAACATGGGCCAGTCCCTCTCTCAGCCTTACCAAGCTCACCCTTAGAGCCTCGAGTCTTGCTCAGACATCTTTTCGTGAGAAACTGCTCCAGACAATGATTGCTTTGACAGTGAACCTCCTTCTCCTACTTTGCCACCCATCAAACCCCTGAGGGGGTTGGCAAAGCGTGAGATGCTGTAATGTGTGTGAATTTAATGTTTTATAAGAATTGAAAAGGCAAGAAAAATTAACATTAGTAATGTTCAGGTTTAAAAAACCCCAAATAAAATGAAAACCCCACAACCTCCCATCCCAACTTTCTTAAAACAAAAAAAGAAAGAATCTCTTCATGTAGGAAACTACATGTAGGGGCATTTAGAAGGGCAAAGAAGGAAGAATTCTAACAGTGAAAAAAGCACATGTGATAGCAAATGAGGCCCGTTCTGCATCAAGATGGGGGTTTTGTGACCTTTCCCTGCATGTATTCCAGATGATATTTCCCTTTCTTAAATAACGAGTTGAAGCATACCTACTTAAGAAGGTACTGTTCACACTTGTGTAGTGGCTTTTTTAAAATCAGTTAAAAGTATCTCTGAACTGACAAGTTTATCATTAATAATTAATGTAGCTCCTGCTTTTCATCTCTGTGTCTGCCAGCCTGGATATATTAAATTTCTTGAGCTTTGCTTCCATCTTAGTCTTGATCATCTCATATCCCCATTGTCATTATTTATATTGCCTTGATCCATCTTGCAAACTGAGCTCAAGTTCTCATTTAAAGCTGTATCTAGATCATCCTTGATCTATGTCCTATGTCTATCATATAACACTTCTTTTTCTTTGCTTCCTTGCTCTTCTCCTCTTATTTGTACATATCTGTCTTGTTGCTGTTTGTTCTGAATTACAACTCTTCTATTTGTAAAACAGCACTTGTTCAAGTTGTGTCTAAATTATATTTAAAAATTTAATTTATATTATATTTTAAAAATTAATTATTTTAGTAGACAGTGGGGTATTTTTCATATACCCTAAACTCTCTTCTAAACCCGTTTTGCACTTTTTAAAACTTTTTATTTGTGTAATCTTAAAAAATGAGCTATGAGTTTTTATTTATTATTTAAAAGAAAGAAAGAAAACAAAGAGGAAAAGCGACAGCTTCCAAACTGCAGATAGAAAATTAGCTTGTCCTTAGCAAGTGAGATGGTTTTGGCAGCAATCACCCTAAACAGGGATTTTCCAATCTTGGCTGCTAACATGAGATTCCTTGTTTAGGATCACATTGCTTGTAGATTACAGAATTGGCCACAGAATAGACACACTACTCAAATGACAGATTTGTCCAACCTGTGCTGTGTTACAGGAAACGGGACCATGTTTTGTAAACCAGAGCTAATATTTTCCATCTGTAACCAAGTACAAGACTGATGAAGGACATAAAGAATATTCTGAAATGGAGAATGACTGGGAGAAGAAATACAGACTCTTAAAAAAAATGCATTTTTGTTTATTTCTTTCTCTTATGATCTTGCAACCCGAAACTGCAGCACGTGAATACCAATCCCATGGGAAGAGCTCCATGTTACAGACCAGGAGCTGAGCTGTGGGGAAGGAGATGGACCTGCTCACCAGTGCTCCCAGGCTTTGCCCCATGGGGCCCTAATGCCCTTGGTCCCTGCATGATGTGTTGGTCCCTAAGTGGATTACTGGCAGATGACCTTATGTGTTTGGACAGATGTTGGTTTGTGGGCCATCTTGTGCTCCTTGCTCCTTTTGAATAAAAAGGTAATGGTGCCAATCAGAGTTGTTATGATTTGTCCTTGCTAGAGGACAGCTTGCTTGGAAGATGCTGTTGCACTTTCAAAATTGGTTTAGAGAGAAGGGGAGGCTCTGTGTTGGGAGCAGGGAACTCTGTCAAGAGCCCCTGCTGAACTCATCATGTGGGGACCAAGCATGTGCAGACAGGAATTCCCATTTTCAAGACATATTTTAGAAGATGGGGCCAGAGGTGCCAGTGTGAAAGTGAGAGCTGTGTAAGATTGAAAGAAAAAAAAAATCTCATAATGGTTCTCCGTGGATGATGATGGAGATGCTCACCAGGCTGGGACTTCCAGGGGGCTGAGCTGGTTTACCCTCCAAACTGGGTTTGTGCAGAACAGATGGCCACAAAAGTTTCACAGAAGGGCAGAATTTGGCACAAAGTACATCTCTGAGATCGTGGTGCCTGCAGCAGTCCTCGGGCTGTGTTTTACCTGTTCCACAGGGTGAAAAATGCTGTGTGTGTAAAGCAAATACTCCTCTGCCCACTTGTATGCAATAGCAATGACTGCACAAAGCCCATGACTGGCTAATTTTAGTGTGGTTTGGTTTGGGGTTTTTCTCATAAAGGCTGTCAGTCCTGTAAACCACACACACTTCCACCCTCATTTCCATCTGCTCAGAGCAGCACATGGCTCCTCTAGAACTGTGGTGGAAGTGTACAAGTATTTTAAAGTGCTCCTAGAAAGTAGGCTTGAGGTATAAAGAGTAGCAAATTACCAGTGGAAACACAACTCAGTTATGAGTCTCAAATAAAGTAGCAGAGGTGACTTTTTCTCAGACAATGACCCAGCTGTAATATTTTATATTTATGATACATAGAAAGACAATTTATCAGTGCTCGTAAAACACAAACATACTTTACCTGAAAGCTTAGTATTGAAAAAAAACGGTTTTCTTATGCTGAGTAACAATCATTTTTAGTTGAAAACAGATTGTAGTGATGTTACAGCCCCAGCCTACAGTACATTATATAAGAGAAATATTGGTACTCTCTCAAATGGAAACAGTATTTGGGTCTGTTATTCCAAAGACTTTCTTATCATACCTTATCTGGTAAGTGTTTATTAAAATAGTGATAAAAACCACTGCAGAGTGAAATTAGAAAGTGGTTCATCGGGGGGAATGGGTGCCCTCCTAAAATGACTGGACTGTTGTTCCAAAGTGGGAGTCTACTAGTCTTATTGTAAATTAAGACTTTGAGCAATGCTCTGGGACATATTTTGATGTTTGTAACTATATTTTGAGTGTGTGAATACTAACAATTCAAATTACCTTTAAAGAGAAATCTTGAGGTGTCTAGTTTTAAGTGTGAACACCAGTATTGTTTGAACGTAATACCTTCTTTTTTCCTCTTTTTTTCTTTAACCTTCTGTTTTTCTTCTTTTATGAAGGAACAATCATTAGTGCTTATCATTGCTTTTGCTAAGGTTAAGTCCAGAGTTCAAGTTTTGCTTAGGTCTCATTTGAGAAACAGAGAAATCTCATTATTAACAGCTCACATTAATTACAAGGAGATGGGACAGCAAAGCTGAGCATCATTTCCCTTCAGCTTTGAGGAAGTGAAAGAGCAACACTTTGGTGGCTGCTGCGTGGGGACGACATTAAATTTGGAACTGAAGCACTTCTTTCACTCGGACAACAGAGACACAGTAAAACACATCCTCCCAAAGCAAGAGCTAGAGTTGGAATTGCTAAATGCTGCCTTATGCTATAAAAAAAGGTCATGGACAACTGACTATTCACTGGGTCAGAGCCCAGGGTGCTGGTTTTTGTGGCTGATCCATGTGAAGGCTAGTCCTAAGTCTGCTACCTTATGCCAGTTTTGTCAGTCAGTTTCAGTGCAGACTCTTGCTGTCCCATGCACAGGCTGTTCCCCTTGTCTGCTGCTGATTTTAAGAGTAGTACCAAACCTGGGATATAGAGCTGTTTCAGAAAAATAGGGCTGGCTGAGCCTATGTAATTGGCGTGCCTTTTAACATCTGCAGCTAAGGAAAAACCAGCTTTAGCTTCTGCTCGTTATTTTCCTGAAAGACCCGTGCTGATTGTGACTAGGTTGTGCTGACTGTGGCTTTGTTTGAGTGGAACTGGAACTAGCTTTAAGGCTGCCGGCCAAGGGGTTGAAACATTCATTTTTTGTGGAGACATACATCTGCATGGGTAGGATGAGAGCTGACACTTGCAGGAACCCACTCCTCTTTGGAGCAGGGTTAAGTTTCAGTTTCCTTAAACTGAACTAAACAGTTCTGTAAGGTTTGAAGCATTGGTTAGTACTTAGATGGAGACTCCAGCTCAGGAAAGCTGAGCCTCTTGGTTCAGTTCTTGGATCCTTGCAGTTCAGCCGAAGTTGGATGAGGAAAAGGAGAATGTTTCATCCCATCCAGTGCTGGTCAGGGATAAAGCCATCTTGCTAAACAGAGCCAGCCCTGCAGCTCCCACTACCAGGACCCCAGCTGGACCCTGTAAATGGTTTGCTAGCTTTGATCCAGAAGGAGTTACCAGTCTGGATCTAGTGACAGCTAAGGATGAAGGTTGGCCCTGGGACTGTGGATTTCCTTCTGCTGTTTGCTGGGATTGTGTTACTTGGGCAGTGCTTTGCAGGTGGGATTAATACCAGATTAAATAAAAGTATGGGATGGGACCAGAAGGAATTAAATATCTTATTTTTTCAGTTCTTCACATTTTTTTTAAATTTTCTTTTGTGCCTGAGTCCAACTCACTCAGAAGCTCCTTTTGTGGGTGGTAAGTGAATCTCTGTGCACAACTCTGACCCTGTACACTTCTTCAATGGCAAATTGTTATTTATAGAACGGAGTTTGACAGAGGCTGTGGAATTATTGGCTGTATGTTTTACAAAGCAAGCCAAATGAGGAGCAAAAATAATTTGGGTTTAAATTCTTTTAAGTCCAAGCTGTGCATTAGCTCTACTGCTATTTGTGGGATCCACTAAAAATCTGCATTACGGCCTTTTGGATTGGTTCAGTTCTTCTTTTGCCTTGCAAAAATTTGGAACTTTAGCCTAATTAAACCCTGGGAAAATAAGAATTTGGTTTAGCTGAAAATTTGATAAGCAGACATGGAAGAAGCTGGTGAATAAGCTGTTAATTGTTGCCATGTGAGGACACAAACAGGAGGAATATTTGGAGCAAAGCGGGACTGTGGCGTTACTGTTTGGGGAAAGCTGTTGTTTTGCAAAACATTTCTCTGGATTAGGGAATAACCTGGGATGCCCTAGAGACATACCTGGGCACCAAGTCAGAGTCATGCACAAACACATGGCAAAGGACTGACTTGCACTTGGCCCAGACCATTTGCTTTTCCATTTGCACAGCAGGACGGGTCGGTCGCCACGCAAGGCAAAGCGAGAGGCTGCCACCTCCCTGTGGCACAACCACCAGCTCCTGAGGCAAGGAAAGTCATTGAGAGGGCAGTAAGAACAGCCAAAGCCAGATGGGATTGAAAGCTGCTGGGAAAACGTTGGGGAAGGATGGGGGGGGGAAAGCTGCAATATTTGTAAATATTATTATCTGCATCAAGTTCAACGTGCCTTGGTGCTGTGAAAAGCTTTGGCAGTGCTCTGCAGCAAATTACGTCTGCAGTGAAATGTGAGCAGATGAAAACTGGAAGCAATCACGCTAAACACTCCTGAGGCTTTACCCTTCCAAATGTTTATGTTTATGTGGCTCCTGTTTTGATCACCTGCTTGCTACTGAGTGTTTTCCCCTTCCTCCTTGGATTTTAAGGGAGCAGCAGACTAATAAAGGACAGGATTTTTCTTCCTCCTCTGTTCTAAAACCCTGTTTGGAAGACAAGTGAGCTGTCCTGGCAAGGAGATCTGAAGCAGGTCCCTGAGCTTTTGGGAGACCTAACAAGGGTCTCTGCATTGTGTGTCCAGTACTCTCAGGGGGCCTATCAGACTAGAAATGGGAGTTCTGGTCTTGTTAAAATGTGAGGGGAAAAAAAAAAAAAATTCCTGTCTTCATAAACACCAAACTTGCTCAGCCCTGCATGCTACAGTTGCCTATGCTCAAGTCCCTGGTGAGCCTGGGCTTTCCCAGTCCATCCCTCATCCCCCAACATATTTCCTGTGCAGTTAGCCAGCCTGGGGCTCGTGTGCTAAAACAGAAGGTGCTGGGGTGCCATCCCCCTCCCTGGTACACATTCATCCACCCTTCCCTCACCACAGGGGACGCTCCTGGAGGCTGATATTTCATATCACTACGTTGCCATGCCTGTCTATGACAAGGAGAAAATTTTAGTCGCTCGCCTCATTGGGTTGCAAACCTTTATGAACACCGCAACTAATAGCCCGGGTAAGTGGAAGATTAATTTCCATACCACCTGGCAGCAAGCTGTGGATTAGGCTGCTGTCCCTCGTGTGGGTTTAATGTTGGAGGAATGGGGCACTCGAGCACCCAGACAATCAGCCTCTTGTTTAAACAATGAGCTTCTCGGTCTTGTTAGCCAGCGCTCTTAAATTTTCATTTTATTCTGGTATGCAGGCTTGTGTGATGTGGAGAATTGCTTCAGCACAGAGAGACTGCAAACCTGTTCAATTAAAGGAAATGCGCAGATCCAGCTGTTGGAGTCCCATGAATGCCAGAACTCCTCACAGAGTAAGTCAGACCAACGCTCTCTGCCCTTGGAACAGATACGACGATTGGCGCCTTAATTCTCCTGAAAAAAAGAGCCTTTGTTGGGAGAGGACGATTGGGGAAAGGAGGAGGAATGCAAAGAGTGGTGCACAAAATGCCCAGTGAGACCAAGTTTTCTGCAGATAACAGTGAGGGCTCTATAGGCTGAGCCTGGTATCAAGGCACCATCAGAAGCACGTACACTACAAGCTCCTGTTACAGCTATAGAATTGTCTTGTAAATTTTGTAAATGCTTTCCTCTCATGAAAAAAACATATGTTGTGGAGTAACTTACCCTATGCCTTCACCTCCAAGAAAGAGGCTAACAAACACAGCCGTGGTGTGTGACCATACACTGCACTGTTTGTGCCTGGGCTTTCAGTTGCCTTGGTTTTGGTGACAGGTTTCTGCATCCATTTGTAGGTGACAGAGGTGTTGGGGCAGTGTCAGATGGTCACCTAGATATGCCAGATGTTTTTGTACAGGTCTTTTTATAAAAGACCTTTTATATCTTTTATGTATATCTACACATATCAACAGACATGAAATATTATTATTTATCTAAAAATACATAATTATATATATATATATATAAAAAAATAAAGGGCTGTAGTTGTTTTGGTGGGTGCTGCATACACTTCAGCTACAAATGCACAGCAGCTGACCTAATGCTTGTGTCTCAATCAAGAGCTAAGTTCCTAAGGCTGAAGCAGGGGAAGGAAGACATTGGAATGGGTTAAACCACAGGAGAAAATTATGGGCTTCACTTGAATGGCAGAAGCCATCTCCTCACAGGCACCTGGAATCCTCACCCCAGAGCAGGGGCTTGTTAACCTCTTGTCTGACTTCAGGAACCATCATATCTCTGGAAATGCAGTTTTCCCCACTCCTGGTGTTGCTTCCCCCTAAATCTCATTTTGTTGCCTGTTTAAAAATTGTGACATGGGGGCTTTAGAAAGATACTAGGTACAGTTTCAGCTGCTGAAGTGAAAATGGGTTTCTGACTGGCCCTCAGTGGCAGGCAGGCTGCTGCTGGCCCCTAGGCTGCACACTCGTGCCATTTGTCACACAGGCTAAAACAGAAAAGGTTGCATTTTAATTTACTAGCTGTGAGGTGCACAGGATGGCAGCCCAGTGTTGAACTGGATAACAAAGTCTTGGTTGTTAATTGCCTGCTCCAAGTGTCTTTTTCAATCAAGTATATGTCCATCTTCCCCTTATATATATTAATAAATAAATAAATATACATGTATGTAAATATATATGTACTTATGCGTGGCTGTGTGTATGTGTGTGTGTATACACACACACACACACGTATCTATAGATACATCATTTATGTACATGTTAAAAAACATATAAATGCCTGACTTTGTTGCCAGGTTGAGAAAGGGCTCTGGTGCTTTAAATCAGTGCAGAAGATGAAGCAGCTGTTGGGTCAAATCTTTGCAGCTTTTCTATTGTGTGATTCTTGTTTCAGGCAGCAGCTGAGCCCACAGGCTCTGTGCAAGAAATTTTGCTGAAGAAATCCCTTCTGCACATGGCCAGCAGCCCAAATCAGCCTTTTCTGGTAGATGGTGAAACAGAGGAAGACCTTTGAAGGAAATTGCTACCATGGGGTTTGTCTTGCTTTGAGGTATGTATAGCACCCCTTGCCCCTGCTTCATCTATTTGCTGTTAAAGTGTAGTTTAAATACACATAGCAACAGATTAAAAGAGCTGCTTTGCAAATCAAAACCAAATAATTCTAACTGTCTGCATGAAGGCCACTATGTATGGTTTTCTTTCAGGTAAGTTATAATGCAAAACCAGAGAAGAGCTGTGGTCCAGCTGATGAGGTGGTATAAATCAAGAGTTGGGACACTAAGGTGAGTGGGCTAAAAACAAACACTTAATGCCTCCCTGCACTCTTCCTCTGTGCTTGGGGCGAGTGAAATCACAGTAAGCAGTAAAAACCAGCTCCAGAACCCAAGCTTTTTCACTCACTGACTGAGTAGTGTAGATGCTTGAAAGTCCTTTCCCTCAGCAGGGCTGGCAAACTGACCCTCCCTTAGAATTACAAACGCAGATTGTTGCAGTGAGAAATGTCTCTAACTCTTAACAGCCTTGCTTTGGATCTGGGTTTTCTGCAGATGTGGTTCCCTGAGGAGGAAGAGCAGAACACTTGGCTCCAGGAGCTACGGTTCTGTCCACACCACCTGGGCATGTCCCTGCACCCTCAGCGTCTCTCCTGCTGCTGTGGAGATGCTTGCATGAGAGCAGTCTGCCATGCCTGCACCTTCACCTCTGGGGAAGGGTCTGATGGGTGGCTCTTGCAGTGACAGAAAGCTCCTCCTGTGTGCAGGGGGAGTGTTAGCCCACCCTTGACAGGGCTTCAGCTCACACAGAGACAGGGCTATACTGTGAGGGGGAGTGGGACACAGAAAACCCTTCCAGCCTTGAAACACCAGTGGGACTGCAGGCAGAGTCCTGTTGCACAGCAGCCAGACTGGCTGGCACCCCAACAGGGCACTTCATCCCCAGACAGCTGCAGCTGGCCTGACAACAGCCATGCTGGGCAGTGTTGGAGCAGGCTGGAGGAATGCAGTGGCACCCAGGGGTGCTGCTTTTTGAACTGCACAAACCACTCATGCTGTTCATGTGAGACACAAACCCCCTGTGCATGGCCCCAGTGCACACCACACTGGAGACACAACACACACCCCCCTCCACTCCTAAAGCACACAAACCCCTCTGCTGCACAGCACTTACACGCTGCACATGTCAAAGCAAAGTAGATTTGTGCTGCAGATGTGGGGTACAAGCCACATCAGCCACGTTTGGTGTAGACAGGATCTGGGTGCAACGCCGGCTTTCCCAGTTCAGGTTTCCCAGCCACTTCCTTTCTTATACTGGTGGGACTGACAGAAAGAAAAAGCAAAGCACAGCACATCCCTTTTAGGTAGCAGAGCAGAGAAAGCAGCATTCACCATCTTCATTCAGATGCAGCTCTTTCCTCTTCCCATCACCTTTAACTAAACACCAAACAACATCCATAATATTTGTCTTAGACCATCTCAGCCTTCCCAAAGTACTTACCCTGTGGATCTTCAGTATTACCAGCATTCATTCAAGTCTTGCTTGAGGCAATGCTGTGCCTGGTGGTACACATTAAGTCATGCACAGTGCTAAAGACACAGCTGGATAGCTTAGGAGCAGAAGGCTGTTACAAGTTGGAGACTGACACTCATTTCCCCCAAATATTTAATAATGGTGGTTAATTTCAATGTCCTGCCTGAGACACCTGCTTGAAGCCAAGTAACCAAAACCAACAAGAACAACAAAAAAGCTTTAATACCTTAGCATTATGGTACAGCAACCATCCCTCTGCAGTGTGGGCTTCAAGTTGGTTGACTTAATTCACAACTCTCTGGTCAAAGCTCCATTTTATTTGCCAAGTAAATGCACTCTCCCAAGTAAAACATTCCATCTCAGCAAGGTGGTTAACAACACACAGTCTCTCCCCCCTCTCAGGAGAACCAGATGCACGCTCCATCACTCTCAGCAAACATTACCTGCACAGAAGCAAGTCAGAGGTAGCCCCCAAACAACTGTCTGTGCCTGTGCTGTGGCACAGCAGATGCTGAGCTAGGAAAGAGTCAGCCTGCTCCCCTGCGTCACCCAACTCCCCCAGGGCCCAGCTCGAGTGTCTCAGCTGTGAGTGTGCCTCAGCAGGAATGCTGCAGGACAGAGCTCCTGGCTGCTGAGCATAGCTTTGATGGTCACACATCTTCTCACTGCAGGGACCTGTGTGCCCAGCAGGCAGAGACCAGCCTTTCCCACATAACTGCTCCCAGTGCTGCTAATAAACCAGGCCTGGAGGCAGAGCTACATTGTTATTGATCCTGGACAGATTGACTCACCAGGTTTGCCATGCTAGAAGCCTGCACGTTTCAACAAATATTTTTTTTAAAGGTGCTGTTAAGCACAATAAGCTGCTGCATGTTCTACCTCAGGGTGCAGGCCTGTGCTGGGGCTGAGGAGACCAGGACCCACTGGTTTTGGGTTGTTTAAATTGTTTGTTTATGCATTAAGTCAGAAACAGGTGAGGGCACTCTCGTCCCCTCTGGAGTTCTTCAGCATCTGAGTGTCACTTGCTCTGTTCACCAAGAGCCACCCACCACATGTCACTCACTCCCAGCTCAAGGCCACCAGCAGCACACATCCATGAGAGCTCACTGGGAGAGAAGACAGCAACTTTGCCTGCAGAGTTTATGAAATTTGGAAGCACTGAACAGCTCAGAATTCCCACAAAAGGAGTGCACAGAAGCACCAATTTCATGAGTATTAACAATGGAGTGGTACAAGGTAGCTTCTCCCAGGCCTTGTCGAAGGGAAAGGACACTGGGAATCCTTTGTTATTTCTGAATAAAGGTTTTAAATTACACACCCAACTCCTATCTTAGAATGGATTTTGACCCACTGATAAAGAATGCTGTTGGTGGAAGGGGTGAGGGGGACCTGCATGCCTTGCTGGTGAGGGGTCCCACAATGTGTGACAGGTAACACAACACTTGCTGGTGACTCCTCCCATCCTGAGACTCAGGTAAATCCACTGCAACCTGCTGGCCATCACAGGAAGCCTTGCATGTCTGGACAGGTACACTCAAAATGAACCAGAGAAACCTAAATCAGGTACAATCACATCAAACAGTAAGTTCTCACAAAAACAAAAATACAAAAAACAAAATGAAAAAAACCAAACACAACACCAAAACCAACCAACCAACCAAAAAACCAAAAAAACCCAAAAAAACCCCAACCAAAAACTAAACTAAATTTCATTCAGACTTTGCACACATGTGCACAGATTAGGCATTATTACAGGAACAATCTAGCATAGCATAACACCAGCTCATGGAGCCATGAAGTCAAAACATCTGCTGAAGTACCACCACAACTTGAGTTTCTATGAAGTACTGAAGTTTGACTGTGTGTCTCTAACCTTGAGTTTAATGCACCTTAAAAGCAATCTTCCATGTTACAGTAATATATTCTGATGTGTATGCTAAGGTATACAATACTTAATATGTAAACACTTTAGGCACAAGAGCAGAGTTTCAGAAACAGAACAAAAGCATCTTCATAGGTTATCTAGTTTTTCCCACCATTATTCTGTGGTGAAAAATACATCCACAGTGGGCCCCATAGATTTATGTGCATCCATACCTGACCCATGCTTGCCAGCTACATAATATACTCTGTGTAAGTCCCTTGAGAAGTCTTGAGAAGTCTATTATATTGCATAGATAAAGCAATTCTGGACAGTCTTACTTCTAGGGACATCTGTTGTATTGTCTGAACTCACTCCTTGTCTTTGGCAGTTGTATTTCATCTTTCCTTCTCCTCTGATTGAGGCCAAGCAGATACTTCCTTTATTTCTCCCCTCCCCTATCTCGGGTGTCACATTTGCTAGACCCAGGTGTGGATTTAATTCCAGTGATCCAGAGGATGGAGCAGCCTCCTCCCTCTTAGTTTAATAGTCAGAGGAGTCAAGCAGAAAATCCCCCATGTGGAGTCAGTAATTTTTATCCTGTGACCCAAGAGACATCATTCATGTTGCAACTTGGATGGTATTTCTGGAGTGAGACATGAATTAATTACTGGAGGCTGGGCCCATGGATAGCGTTCCTGTTTGTCACTGACTGCCACCCAGAGCTATGGGGATTTGATGGAAATGTCTTGGACACAGCCACGTTAGATGGAGTCCAAACTGGCAATTGCATAAAGCACTAAACTTGCCTTTGTGCATCCTGCAGGAGAATGATGGGCATCATCCAATAAAGCCTCAGTACATGCACTAGTCAAATGTGCCTTTGCAGACTTAGCAGGGTAAACATTAGGTTGTGGGTTTTTAGAAAACTAGATTTTTCTGCTGCTTAACTTGTTTCAGTGATATTTTAGCCAGCTGCTTATCTGTCACAATACAGTCTGGATATATTGCTCTAATCAACTAGATTAGCACAGGTTTACTCTCATTTCCACATGGCACGCACTCATTTATCCCCAACCCCCAAAGCAGTGGAGGCAAAAAGGAACTGACCCCAGCTAGCCATCCTCAAATGAAGAGGCTTGTATGGCAATTATAGCACACAGACAACCTGCCATCAGGGTTTAATGCACACCTGCATTTTCCAGGGGTTTACAGAAGTTTTGTCAGTCACACTGCAACAGTACTGTTTGCATGGGCCCACTGTTTGAGACTACCTCTAGTCCAGCACTCCACACAGGATGGTTACAGTTAATAAAGGTACTTTTTCTAACCTAGGAATAGTTTTGGACCAGCTGCCTTCACTAAAAGAAAAGCCAGAAAGACTTATTTTGCCCTCTTCATCCCCAGCATGCAGATACGTAATGTGTTCTGGAGACTTTGAATATTTGAAACAAGAGATAGTAATTTGTCTTTATAGGCTGCATCAAATGGTGGATTTAAAACAGTTGGGAGCATACAGAGCAAGGGCTGGAACGAGGAAACTTGGTTTGCTTCCTTGGTAACAAAATCTACAGCACAGCAGGAGAACAGAGCATGATAATTAGGGAATTACAGCTGTTAGTCACAGAAAATATGCTGCAGTTGCAGGTCAGGGACCTGAGATTGTAGCACAGGAAGGAAAACTGTAATTTAGAGTCTGCAAGGAACTCACTGCATGCATTAGACTTCTTGCTACTTATAGCATCTCTACACCTGTTTTCCAGGGCGGAAATCAAACAGACAAGAGCAGAGATCAGCAACAAGCCACCAAGGAAATAGAGCTTCACAACAATAGTCAGGACAAGAACTATTTTTAATGAGAAATGGATATTCCATTAACTCTTGTTCCTTCCCCTTCGTTCTAAGCAGGACAATCTGAAGTGTGAACTTTCAAATGAGGGAGATGACAAAACTTGATCCACACAGTTATTCTGGGCACTAGCAGCTCCCTTAAGAAGTACCAGTTGTTACAAGGGATGAATAATGAGAGTCCCACTGAAACAGAGCTTGGCTTGGAGACCTCTGTGTATTAACCCAGAGCCTTGTGTTAGTTTCCTGCAAGGGGTAGCTGTTCCTGAAGGGAACTGAAGGATACAAAGGTAAATACAAGCTTCAGACTGAAGACAATACCACTTGATTCTCCTAGCCTTCACCTTAAGAATGCCAAACTCTAATCAAGTGCTCAAGAACGAGTCCAACAGATATGCATAGTAACATCATTAAAGCCACTCTGCCCACAAGCCTTTTAAAGGAGAGAACCAGCTGGTACAGTTGAAAACAAATCTATCACTCGTGCTTTACTGTAACCACTGATCCAGCTAAATCCCCCATAAGGAATTTCTCATTGCCATTCCACTCAAGAAGGGAATTTTTATTTTTTGTTTCACCCAATTTCCTCCACCCTTTGTTCCAAGTTTTTGAGATAATCTTCCTTTCCAAAACTTTAAGTGTGTAGAAAAGCGTCTTTCTTACTTCTCTGTCCTTAAATTAAGTTGCCTCAGGAACAAAGAGCTGCTTCTTACAGGTGAGAACTGGAACATAAGGGAACTTGAGGGAATCTAAACTTGCTGAAGAACAGAAGAAACACCCACCACACCCTGAGGCTGACCAAGAGCTGACTGCATCTTCTCTTCAGACCTGCACCTGTGCTGCCCAACCACACAGCTCAGATTCATAGGCCAATACCAGAAGATCTCATTAGGCTCAAGAGTGATCCAGAGGAAGGAGCAGCTCAAGAATGAGCATAAGGAGCTCATTCAAGGGATAATAGACAGGAGTTCCAGCACTTGCTTGCTGTACCGGCTAGCAGCTTTACATCACATCAAAGCCAAACTCATTCTTTCCATGGAAGACTAGCTATTAATAACTTCCTACCACCCAGCCCAGCCTTCTGACCAGTAGCCAGGCCTCCCCAGTTCTCCTTGAAGGCTGGCAGCATGCCATGCAGATCAACTAATTCAAACTATTTTGGACAGGAAGGTATTTCAGTGTCCTAGGCCCTCAAGCTGTCCTAAGCTAGCCTCTGTTTCAAGGGGGTATTACATGATTCAGTCACTGCTCTCCCTTGGGTGAAGTGTCACAACAAGAGCTCAGAGGTGAGCAAAGCCCCTGGGCTCTGGGGTAAAACCCTTTCCTTGGTACTCTACCAGCTCTCTGGATGTCATGTTTTCCTGGCCTCTTAAGCTCTGAGGAACAACAAGAAGCACTTACTGTCAACCAAAGGGATAAAACACTTCTATTCCAGGTGAGCTACTCACCCTAGAGCCTGTGCCTCGCTCAGAGTTAGCTGCCAGCCAGATGGTTGATGCACTTGGAGGCTGGGGCAGTGGTGACAAACACTGGCAGAGCCTTCCTCCTTGCCCTGTTTCTGGTCAGCAGCAGACTGGCAAAGACAAGCTGGCTCCCAATGCCTACTCAGAAGGCAGCCTGTATTCTCCACCTTATTGAGACACACCACCTCAAAGGAGAGGTATTGCTGCCGTTTGGGACAGAATTTCTTTACATTCAGAGGAACTATTAGTTGAGATGCATCTCAGTCCTGTAGCCTTTTCACCAGAGCCACTTAACCATAATAATGTGACATTTGGTTTTAGAGCCTTCCAGAGGAAGACAGCAATTTGCATTTTTAGAGCCCCACGCTCTGACTTGCCCTAGATGTACCTCCACCCTCTTGTGCAGTCATCTCTGGGAGACACAAGGATTCACCAGGTCTTGGGGCAGAACACCCAATTAATCTCAGTAAAGTTTCAAGTCCAATCTTGATAGTGCCAAGTGCTTGATGCCATTTTTAGAAAGCAGAATAACTAAGTATTTAAGGACAGGTCCTTCCCCAAATAGACAAGAAGAGCCAATCAGCAGCTGTTTCTCTGGAAAGACTTTGCCAGCACTACAAATGCTCCATATAGAAGCAGAAAGATGCTACTTCTGAGCATAAATGCATGTCAGATGACACTGCCACTAAATATACCAGGTGACTGTTAGCACAATTGGTTTGGTTCCAGTCTAGTTCCCCTCTTTGGTGCAGGCAGCAAGGGCATCTTAAATGAAACAGCCCCAAGATGAATTTAGTTTAATGACTGAATGTGAAGGGGGGGCAGAGAAGAAGGAAGGAGAACCAATATTAAGTGTGGAAACTAATACAAAAAGCTTCTGGGATATTAATAGTGTGCTGAACTAATAAGATGAAGTCAAAGCTATGAAGTTTCTGTAACACCGCAGCAGCTGCTACTGTGAAGTAAGGGACTAGAGTGGATCTGTGTATTTACAGCAGTTATCTGAAAGCCTGGGCATGTAATTCCACTCAGAATCCCCACCAACACAAATACATTAAAAGCAGACTGAAAAAGCTCCTGCAAACCCACTAAGTACAATAGCTAAAGTTTCCACGAGAAATAATTCATAGCATTACAGTTATGCTCACAGAGATGGGCTAAGGCCCTCTCTGGGCTGAACAGAGAGCAGAAGCTCTTGCTGAGAACAGGCTATACTGTACAGCTCAAATACCTTCCAACCCTCTTGATGCTAAAAACCCCTCTGGGACAGGAATCTGTAACATAAAGACATCCCATAGAAGTTAGGCTAGACAGTGACTGCTTAAAAACCTTAGATCCACATTGCTTTTTGGTTTTTGTTTGATTGGTTGGGGGGAGGGTGGGCTTGGGGTTGGGGTTTTTGGTTGTTGTTTTTGTTTGGGTTTTGGGGTTTTTTTTTGCATGCACCTACACACAAGGTTGGTTTGTCTATGAAGAGATGAGATCAGGCATCCATTTCCTTTAAGAGTCTGAGAACAGGCCCAGTCAAACACAAATCCTAGGAGCCAGGATTTGGAGCTAGGGCATAGATCCCAGCACCCACCACACCAGGTGGGAACTCCCTGCATGAGCTGGCAGATGCCAGCAATCTACAGTGCACTAACAGCTCTGTGGTGCCTTCTGCAGGTACCTCCACAGCCTCTCCAAAGGCTGAAGAAGGCTATGTGATTATGCCTCAAATGGCTACCTAGAAACAGAGAGTAGACAGGAATAAGGGAATAAAGGAGATATTTATTTGAAAGGCCTTCAAAGGTACACTCTGGGGGTCCCTGCCTCAGTGGATCCCAAGATGGATGACAGGCCACGAGTTCTCCACACTTTTATAGGTTTGATCCATTTGCCTATCAGCATAAGTTCCTCAAAACTTTAGCTAATGATGTAATTTCCCAAAGCTTCCTCCCTCCACCCCCCCCACGATAAAGGTTTACACTTTTGGGCCTAGGATGGTCTGGGTGTCCTTGGAGAGCAAGCCAGAGAGGCTTTGTTATGCCTATTTTAGCATAAGAGAGCAGCAGCTAACAGGGTACAAGAAACTTCAGAGTTACACTGGGCAGTACAGGATTTGAAAAAATATAAAAGTTAAAACCTAAGGCATCAACAAAGAACCCTCATAAAGCACAAGAAGGGCAGTGTCTGGTTAATCCTACATAAGAGCTGAGGGAACAACTCAACACCCTGTCCATATGGCACCTGCCATGCCAGGGACACACCAGGAGAAGATGCAAGCAGAACAGCAGAACAAATGCTGCTATTGCCCAGAAACACTACAGCTCTGGGTATGGACCAGAATCCCACTATGGAATGAGTGAGTAAGTATGTAGGAATTTACTGTGGACTTGAGAGTAGATGAACATGGTCTCTACACAAGAAGAGACTGAGGTCACAAGCAGCATCACCATGATCACCTCAGATTCCTCAAGAGAAGCAGCAGCCCTAGAGTATCTAAAGCCCTTGCCTGGTTAACTGCTACAGTCAGAGCTCTCTGAGGGCTGAATAGCAGCCTAAATGTTAGATAGCAAGATATTAAGAGAGGAATAAATGCCATTTTGTTAAGGAAACTTTAAAGAAGAGTGACAGTTTTGAAGACTCATTTTATGCTTTCATCACTGGCAGTAAAGAGGAGAAATCAGGTTACTTAACTGCTGTTATGAAAATTATCAAATGGAAGAGACCAGTGACTTGAAGAGAACATTGCAGTTCATAGCAAAATTCCGCTGTGCTTTTCACTAGGTGTGTCCAATTACTTCCAGTATAAATTAGCTAGACCGTTGAAAGCAGGTTTGCAGAAAATGAGTTTAATGCTATTATCAAGCGGGAAAAAAAGAAAGCAAGGAAAGATTTGTTTCCCATGAAATAATCACAAAAGTCTAAAGCTATGCTGGAGATCTCTCGGACCCTGCAGAGTTTTTCGGAATTCCTATCTTCACTGACAAGATCCAGGACTCCAAGGCAGCACTTGATGCTAACTTTGTGCAGTAGTTCTAGGAATAAAAAGCAAGAACTTACTAGGGTCAGCTCCAGTAAAGCTGTCTTCCAAGTGTACTTTTAGGCTGCTGAGCAACTGCAGATGCAGGCAGATGGCTCATAACTATTTTTCTACCAAATTACTCACACAAGTTGTTGCTAATAGAGTCATGCAAGCAGTATGACAAACCCTCTCCCCAGTCCCACTGGGCTTGGTGACTGTTCATGTTGCAAACTAAAAGTCAGCACCTTCAATTAGGCCAGAGGACAAGTAAGGAAAAGGAAGCAGGAGAGATACCATGCAACTCTACCTTTGGTAGCATGGGTTGCAGTTGTCTCTGAAAGTTTAGGCAATCCTGCTGGCTCAGACAAGCTTCTCCTAGAAAAACTCATGGTTTTCTGTTGTACTGACAGGCAGAAAGAAAGCCTCATCATTTTTGTGATACCCAGCTCCAACAAAAGCAGAGGTACATACATCACTTTCCTATTTGGAATAGGGGACTTCAAAAGCAGAGCACCCCAAAACCTTGGTGAAAAGATGCTTTAAACATTTCATATTTGGCAAAACTGCACTAAAACTGCCTGTGGTCCCAATTTGACCATTAGCTGCCTGAACACTTAAGCATGAGACTTCAGACTATTCTCTAGAAGCAGAAGAACTGGGACCTATTCTTTCATTATCAGAAAGAGACAGGGAGGGACCTACATGGAGGGCAAACAAGAGCCCAAAGCACTCCTATCTCTAGTTCCCTTTTTGCCTGTATCTTCTCCTTTCTGAGGGGGATTAAGCCTGGGGAAAGCTTGGTTATTTGGAACAGTGCTGTGACCCCACACTTTGCCTTTTGGTGGATGGGTGGAACCAGACTGGGCGCAGAGCAGGGCAGGGTGAGCCATGCACACATGACTGAGATAGGAACAGACACTAATGAAACCTTCAGGGTTTTCTCAGACCATCCTGTCATTCAGCATAAGAATCACAGAGGAAACAGCTCCTCCTTACCTGAGCTGGGCATTGAAAACACTCAAGCTCCAACATTGAATCAGCACACACTTGCTCAAGCTTGATGGTCATGAGTGTGAACCTTATATATGATAAACTTCAGTTGTGGAGTCATGAACTAAAGTGTTGAAAGCACAAGTAAAGTAAAAGATAAAAATGTTCACGAGGAAATGGGCAGAATGACCATGCAGAAGGAACTGAGACAAACAGGTCATGGAAGTGATTAGCAGAATTATTTGCAATATTGAAACTTCACCTACAACACTAAAATCAGAAAATTACCCACTTTACAGGCAGGTTAGACACCACATTTCCATTTAGTTCCATCTAATCTCACAAGTATCAGCTAGAATTGGACTAAATGATTGTCCAGTCATTGTCCATTGTACGTCCCTTCTGACTTAAATACTTTACTCTAATTCTCTTCCACTATGATGATCTCCAGACAAGGGAACCTGGTCACTGTCACAAGACTGCACAACATCACAGGGTGATTCTCCCCACTTCCAGCTTCCTGGTTTTTTTAAATTTTTGATGTCCCACCAACCAGAAGGAGAGTTCCATTCTAGTAGAAAATTATTTTATTGCTGTAAGTTCTACGCAGCACGGAACTTGCATGAGCAGAATTGTGCATGGGAAAAAAAGTCTTAGGAATAATAATAAAGTTCACACATGAAACACTGGCTAAGAGACAAATGCAAGAGTAAGATGAAGTTTACTATTACACTCATTTCTGTACTTATATCTTGATTCCTGTAGCATCTTTCCCATGATTGTCTAAGGAAGAATCAGAGGAAACAATGAAGTTTGCATGCCCTAAAAAAAATTTCTAGTGAAGAGCAATCATGTCTTTTGGTGCTCATTTGGGGTTTTTGCTAACTGTTCCAATGGTGCAGTGAGATCCTAAACAATACCAACCAAGCTGTCCCAGATCTTTGGAAGTCTTAACTCAAGAGACCTTGCAACACCCCCGTGCGGTTAAAAAAAGGATCTTGGCTCATGCCACCCACCACTGAAACAGACACCCCTAGGCTGGGATGAAGCAGCTGTATGACACCACACAGCAACACTTCACAGCATTTTAGGGTAGAAAGCAATTAACCTTTGGCTGAATCCCCTTAGCTCCAAGCTACAAAAGGAGTGTTTGTTCTGTTTTCTTCTCTACCCGCCACCTCCCCCAAGGCTGCATGGCTCTGGTGTTCTCATTAGCTCACTGCCCAGGCTACTCGCTGGACCCTGAAATGGAGAACAACAGTTGTCATCAAATTAATAGGCTGTTTATCCAGATATTAATTCTGTTTTTTCTTGCTTCTGCTCCAGAGTAGTGGCAGCTGACTCCAGTAAAATTAGGGTGAGGTTGTAGTACATTGTTTCTGTTCGGACAGCAAATACACTAGAGCTGAGATTTACTTGAGGCCTCAAATGTACTTTAAACATGTTAAGGGAATTTTGGCAAGGTCCTCTTTACAGGTATGAAGAGAGTAACTACTTCAACTGAGGAAAGACATCTCTCTGCCCACTGTTTTTTTCTGTGCCTGGTTGAAATTTAATCCTACTTTCTGTATTTACACTGAACCTTCATCCTCAGGTCCTGCCCTAAGACAGAGCTTCCCAGGATGTAAGTCTGACAGTGACATTGTCACTGGAAGCCTGGAAATTTCACAAAGTCAAAAGTCCCTTCAATTTTTAACTCCTGCATTAGCACCCTGTATAGCACAGGCAAAGAGAGAATGACTTAAAAACCTGAAGGCAAATAAATGAAGATTTGGGAATATAATCTGTTTCTGATCCTTCAAGTGGGATTCCCCTACTTGACCCTGAGGACATATTTCCAACTTCATTTGCTGCTTATCAGCTTCATTCCATTAGTCTTCCACACCCTTCCGTGCCAAAGCATGTTCCTGCACAGACACAGTTTGCAACTGCACCACTTCAAGCAGTTAAAGAGAGCACTCTGACACCTCCATTTTTGTGCATGCTGTTAACATGAAGCTTTACCAGAGATGCTCTGCTCTGAGCCATCAGAAATGGGAATTGGTGGCTGACGCTCTGGAGCCCTGGGCAAGCACAGCCTGACCAGCCACAGCCTGTGAACTGCAGGGGAGGGCAAAAAGTCAGCCTGACACGGGGACAGCATAGCTGGTGCTCTGCAGGCACCCTCAGGAGTGGTTGTTCAGCAACCTTTGGGCGCTGCTAAGACCTGTGTGTCCATAGCACCTGCAGGTGCACACCCCCTCTAAGCGGGCGGGAGGAGGAAGCCCAGTGCAGATCATCAGCTCCAGGCCAAAATCTGTTTTCCTAATATTTGTTTCCTTCACCTGCACGACAGAAGACCTTTTATCAGCCCTCCCCAAACAAGTGGTCTCAGCTGAGGTGCTCTGAGAGTAGATTTGATTATAACCTGACACTTTCCCACTCCTGTCGTGGGTCTGGTGTCACATTCAAACATGAGCGTTACGTTCATCTTTTCCAGTGCCTGAAGTCAACCTTTTGCCTTGGTTATCTACAGAAAAGGCTGCTGTAAATGCTCCTTCTGCAGGCAAACAAGAAGTCAGAAAACAAAATGAGGACTCAAAGCAATGCTTTCCCTTAGGTCAGCCTCACTAGAGCAATGCAGGCAGGAAAAGAGAGCCTGCATTAGCAGATACTCTGCTAGTGGGCTTAAAGGGGAAGGAATCCATAAAACCTCCAGGCATTCCAGCAGGCTGGGTACTCGGGATCACTTTCACACTTTAGGAAACAGTTTCATCTCAACCCCCACAAACTGACCTTGGCAGAACACGGAAAGTTTGCACATAACAGCCATGTTTGTGCCATGAGTAATCCAGCCCTCCAAGCTAATGCTCCATTTTGCTGGTGGAAAAAAATATCTTGTTATCATGTGAACTACATCACATTAAAATTATATTTATGAAAATCTCCTAAATCCATTTAGTGAAATCCTTCTGTGCATCTTCATGTCTTCCCCACATAATTTTCAGTTTTAGACATTATCACATTTTTCCAATACACCATGCAAAGCACACATGCTCAGGCTGAAACAACAACCCCCTGCTGGACATTAAATGGGGGAGTATCTTCAGAAATAAACCAACATGAATCTTCTGATTAATCACAGCTCAGGGAAAGAAGAGATATATACATATCTCAACATATAAAGTCTTATAGCAATATCTTCCTTTTCCTTTTCCTTTTCAATTTGTTAGGTTTATTGCACACATTCAGAGCTAATCCCATCGATTAGCAGTCGAGGTTAGTGACCCACTAACACCTGAACATGAACATGACAGGACACTGTTGCCTGCTGCTGGCCAGCAAGGGAAGGAACAGCCAGGAGTGGGAAGTGTTATTTCCACACTTGCTCTCTTAACCAGTCAGCTAGGTTGATAAATGAGAATACTGCTTTTATGGGTTTATAGCTAAATTGCATTTCTGTTTTATATTAATTTTGTGTTCCAACTTAACTAATTACAGCACCTCTTCAAAAGAAAGAGGCTGAGCTTACATACACTTAAGCAAGCAGAGTGAAAATTCATGAGTCTCATCCTAGAAACGCTCCAAGAAGGCACATCAATGCTCTGCACTTCCATCTCTCGAAGAAAAAGCAACTTCAGAAAGTAAGCCATGCCAATGACATGAAAATTAGGTCTCATACCTTACCTGTATTCGTCACCTTGTAATCAGTTCAGAAGCCCTCGGAGATATTGCAGTTTCTGGAAATAAGAACTAATGAACTTGGCCAAAGAAGCTGTAACTTGAGGGGTGGGAGCAGACTGAAATATTTCAAAGTTGATGAGGAGTTTGGATCCAGTGGAAGGGAGATGCTTACTTTTCTAATGAGTCAAGGTGCTCATTTTTAGTGCAGCTGGTCCAGGTAACATGAACTGTTATAATTCACTTACATTTAAAAGCCTGAAAAGAGAGCCTCTAGAGCCAGTGAGAAGCTGGCTTTGCCACAGCTAGATGCTGAAGGAAGCAAAAGCATGAAGGACAGATTTAAGTTGTGGTATGTCTTTGAAGTTCTTGGGCCATTTGGCATTAGAAGGATCTACAGACAAAAGGAGAAATAATGCTCTAAGAAGTGTGTGACAGCCAAGTTCATATAGCTCCTGGCTTTGCAAGTTCTCACAGAATTAAGCACATTTACATGCATTAAAGGGTGGGTGTATAAACAGACCATACCTTTGGCTGCATTAATACCATGCTGATTTGTACTGATAATATTCATGGGCAGCCCTTTTCTCCTGCCTCTTTCATGCAGACACTCCAATATACTGAACTGAATTAAACAGGTCATGGGGATATGTTTCCAACAGTATCTGAGGCTTTGCCTTCCAGAACCTCATTCACCATGCTGTGAATTCAGAAGTGCAGGACCACCTTACAAAGGCTGAGTGCTCTCCCTCACAAGGAATTTGGGACCAATGGACACAAAGACAGGAGCTGATGTGGTGATGAGAAAGTTAAAGGTGAAGGATGTTTTCCCAACATCGGAAACATTCCAGGTAAGGACAAGGTTGGTAGTCCTCAGGCAGTGGACACAGCCTAAAACCATAGCCCAGTTTATGTCTGCCCAATGCAGACAGAGGGGCAGGCTGTGCCCAGAGGGCTGAGCAGCTGCACACACCACTCTGAGCCTCTGCAGCTTTTAGACTGACATCATGCAACTGCAGCTTTTCAGAATGGAAACAGGATGACTCCTGACGGTTACTCATGTCCAAATCAATGCAAGGAAAAGGAAGAACCATGCTCTATTCTAATTGTCTCTCCCCAAATGGGGAGTGTGGGTGTGAAGACATCACTGAAAACCTGGGGCTGAAGAACAGTCCATCAGGACTCCCTGCACACCAACTAGAGTAGCTGGCACAGAGTGAAGATGAGGCAGGGAAGGGCTGTAGAGGGAATTTACTCCTCTGGAGCAGAAAGGAAAGGCACAGCTCAGAGGTACCCAAAGCAGCACAGCAGGCACTCTGCACTACCGCTGCTCCCTCCACACACAGAGCACAGGACCCAGGCTGCCCCAGCCCTCCCCTCCCAGATACAAACCAGCTTTTTGCTGCTGCAAAAAGAAAGCGGGAAGCAAACTAAGAAAAAATGCACTCAGCCCAGCGTTATCTGGCAATGCTGAGTGAGAGAACAAGTATGAAGCATCCACTGCAATCCCACTGTGCAAGAACTGACTGACAAGCCCCTGGAATCTCTATAAAGTGTCCTTTCATTCTTGCCTGCCCTCAGATGGGCAGGTGCAGGCAGTAAGGCAGGAGTGTAGAAAGAAACTCTTAGCCCTCCAGACAGTATAGTCTCCAAAGCTGATATCATGGTCAAACAGCACAAGCCATAAGCCAGCCCTTCCCTGTCTGTCATCATTGCTGCCTTATTGTCCTGGGCTTTGCTTTGTTCGCTGGGAGCAGGCATGCTCCAGTTCTCAGGCACATGCCAGCTAAGGCGCTGGCGTGCTGCCCACCCTAAGTACCGTGTAGGCAGGATGGCGCCTCCGATATTTAAAACAATATTTAATGTTTTACATCATTGCGGGCCTGTAGATTATTTTCTAAATCCATGAAGCAACAGTGGATCAGCATGTGGTGTGTTAATGCTGCACAAGGAAATAATGCATGAGGGGGAGAGATTAGGAGGGAGCACTTGAAATTACTGTTGGCATTAGCTATAGGGTAACACATAGCATGGGATGACCTGGTTATCCCAGGCTCCACAGTGCATTTAACAGTGGACTCCAAGAAACGAACATACGTAGGAAAAGCCTGCCCTAGAGGCAGACAGTTTCACTTTTCTAGTTCTACCCACCCAAACCTTTGAAGAAAAGCTTCTTCAGGAGCTGTTTAGGGAATAGAAATGCTAAATATCATTGTTTTCAGAACAAAGGACACAGGTCTAAAGTAAAAACCTCAAATACAAGCCTGCTTCTCATGTACAAGAAAAAAATCAACATAATGGACAGGGAATGACACATTCTGGTTGATGACATACCACAGACCTCAGGATTATATTTACAGAGTAAGTAAATAGTGGATCATTCTTTCTGCCACTAGTGTTAGAAGTCACCTCAAGGACCTGAGCAAACATTGAAGTGATTAAGAAAGTGGTATAAAGAGTTCAAAAATGGTATTATAAAGGAAATATTTTTCATTTGTTAATAAGGAAAAAGTTGGCTCAAACCAAATGGGGATATCGTGATGCTCTCTGCCCAGCTATATTTTCTTGTTCAGTGATCAACATTGTTATGAAATTAATTTTGCAGGATTAGTGATAAATCCCTTTTTGTTGCCTTGTATGTTTCGCTCATGAGGCGACAGCAAGGATTGTAACTTCATTTCTAGAACAGAAGCCTGAACAATACAAGAAGAATTTGTCCAAGATGAATGGTGAGGTTCGCTGACCTCAAAGTCAGGGGACACTTAAGGCTGGAATAAATACTGCATTTCAAAAAGCCACCATTTGCACACCAACTCCTTAGTAGGCACTGAGAGCTGAGACTATCGCACAAAGGTGAGGAACTCACGTCAAAAGAGGGGCTAACCTAAAAACAGGGGTTAGCCTCGCTGGCATATGAGCAACCACCTCCAAAAGCCAAATGCCTTGGTTCCACTCAGATCCTAATACAAGCACAAGCTGTTCTTGCCACAGTGACTATCCCTTTTCCATAGAATCTCTTCAAGAAGACACTGAGGATTTAGCACTGGCTATCCGGTTGCAGTCATTGACCAGAAGTGACCGAGTGTGCCATGGACACAAGATCCAGCAGGGAGTAACATCCAGTCCTTCCCTGCAAGGGGGCACTGGCAGCAGAGCATATCTCTGTACCAAAAATCTTGGCTTCAAAGAAAGTGTAAGTAACTTAAGAGCATTTAATTACTAATCTGCGCTGATCCCAAACTCAAGTAGTGTTGGGCAAGGTTTGAGTAGGAGAGCCTTCCCAGCTCATTTGGAGGTGTCCATCCTGCCCCGACCTCATTATTCCTTTTCAGGGTAAGAAAACAAGTTACACACACATGGGAACTCAGGTACTGGTCACTATGGTCATTCATAACTGGTTTTCCACTTCATATCCTTCATTCAGTGCTCAAAACTATTTTTGGATGCAGAAACTTGAATTCAGACCCTCCTTCTGCTCTGCCAGGCTCACGGGAGAGCATAACAGCTTTGTGACATGAATGCTAACCCTGCTGGACATATGTAAAGAGATAGGGATGCCCACACTCCCACACTCTTGGAGCTGCACGTGATTTCTGAATTAATAACCTTGTTAATTAAAAAGCCAAAAATCCCCAAACCAAGAAAAACAAACAAACAAGACCCCAGATTTCTTGCGGTTATTTAGGGGAAAAAAAAGAAATTAATAATGCCTGGAATTGAAGCAGTGTCTTGGTCTTGGAACACATTAATGCTTTCTTCATTCTCTAAACAGTTTTCTGGACCCAAATTACTTTTCCCTGCCTGTACAACCATCAAAGTGAAGGAAAATAAACAATTATTTGCACACCTCTGGTTTTCAGCAGAAGTCTGCTCAAGGGAATTGTCTCCACGTACTCTTCCCACCACTTTTCCTCTTGGAAAAGGACTGAGTACTGCAGTCACCTTCTCTGCTTATTTACAGTAGTGTAGCAAAACATATTTCTGAGTTTACCTGTGTCCTCCTAACTGTCATTACCTCACATGTAGTGCAACTGGTTTTGTTTTTACACTGAACTATTCTGTTTTACTTAATGGCATTTTCCTGTTATTTCTCTTTGGGACTCCCGATGTTTGCTGGATACAAAAATGCATCTAAAAGTTGTGCTCCAGAGACATACACCTCCCCTATGACTCCAAGATTATTTCCTCTAAAATTTGATAGGGAGATGTGGACTACTTTGTAGTGTGATCCATTTCAACTGTTCTAGCAAGGTAGGTAATCCTATACTGTCCCAGTTTTATAAGAATCCAGGCAATTTGAATTAATAGCATAAAAGTATAGTACTTGCCATAAACATGGAACAGTTGCTTTATTGCACTTGTCAAATGCATTCCTCTCTTTGGTCACAGTTATGGTTGAAGAATTTAACAAAAAATTAACAAGCCATTCACAATAAAAAGGAACTCAAAAAAAGTCAAAGCTGGAGAAAGCATCGCATATCCTGCATATTTGAACTCTTGTGGTTTTTCCAGCCTGGTTCTCACTCTTAGTTCCACTGTAAGCACCATCCCTTGTTCAAAACAAATTCAAGTGGAAAGGACAGCAGAGAGGTGTCAACTCTGCGAAAAGGGAGCGGATGCTGCACACAGGATAAAGATCTGCCCTATTTCTGAAACAGGAACAGAAGCAGTAGCCATGAACAGAAAGGCAGACAGCGTTGCCCAGGTCATTAACCTAGATGGCTCATCCTGTGCACAGCCATCTGCCTGCAGCTTATCCTACATCCCAGGTATCCAAGGGGAACCCACAGGCTGCTGTGCCCACACACAGCACAACCGGAGCAGACAAATCCTGCAGCACAGCTGGCCCCACCGCCCTCACCCTGCTGCCAAGTCTCACCACAGAGCAAACACTTTAAAAAAGTCTAAAAACTTATATTTTATAGCAGCAGTCAAAGAACGACAGTTAACAGAAAGAAATCTCTAACATGATATTTGGAAAACAAACCCCTTTTTTTTTAAAGGGCTATAAGCGATCTGAGAAATTCACATGCCTGCTATGGTAGAACAGCTCAACAGAACTACTGTAACGCAAACAATTTACCATTTTGATGTGGCATGGTGGCAGTAGGAAGCATAATTTTATCTGTTTTTACTGCACTGACCCCTGACCTTTTGCATCATAATTTGAGAAGCAGCTGTGTATTTAGAGCCCCAACACCCTGCTCGTTCCTGTCTGCTGGGCACAGCGAGTGTCACTCCCGTGTCACTCCCAGTGATTAGCACAGCCACCGAAGAGGCTGCCACGGGGAAGACCTGGTGCCCCCTGCCCGAGACAGGTGCACACCCCTGTCACATCCCACACATGTGTCCTTTGGGCTTGTTACCACTGCTGTCATCAAAGCAGACTATCGTCGGCAAGTGCAACATCACACGAGAGACTCCCGGCAGTTGGAATTCAACAGCATGGGGGTGACTGTCAAAGGCTGATTTTCTTCCAGAAGTGCAGTAGGAACAGTTTTAAAGATAAGGCAGTGGGGTTAGAGGAAGAGGTGATGGAGGAATCCTTGTTTTGTCCGCAAACAGAAAAATAAAATATCCTCTTAAACAAAACTAATTTGAAGTCAGCAATAGGGTTTCTTTTGAAGTCTGCCACAGGCCTAGTAAAGAACTGTTCTTTGTATGCAAAGTCATAATATAGCAACATTGCAGGAAGGTTTTGCTGAAAAGTTTAAGAACAAAAGTGTCCAGTATTCACTAATCATGGGTGTATTTCAGTAATCTACAGGCCCAGGGGTCCACGTGAAGTCCTTAACACTGCAGTTACATGAGAAAGGGAACCTCCATCACATTAGCATTTTGGCCCCAATCCAAGAAAGCACTTAAGCATGTGCTTAACTTTAAGCACATGAGTGCTCCCGCCCACATAAAAGGACCACTTATTCATGAAAATTAAGCATCTGCAGAAATACTTTTCTGTATCAGCTTCTTTGGTGAGTATCTTACAGGATTACACCCTATCAAGTGACTCCCTGGAAAAAGGAAAAAACCACCACCACCTAAACAGAAGTTGACTTCAGGCAGGGCTGCCGATTGCCAGGGGCTGCCTAAGCACATGTGGCACTCAGCTTTGGAGTCCCATGTCCTGCCCAGCTCCCACAACAGCTGCACAGCAGCCAGGAGCCTCTCACGAGGCCAGCGTGTGTTCAGAGCTGCTGCCTCAGCCTTTGCCTTCTGGTTCTAAAAAAAAGTCATGCAAAAGCTACCCCCCCTGACCAAAGGCCTGCCTGCTTCTCTGAAGGCTGGCATGTAAAAGCACAGACCTGCCACAAGGCACTACACAGCCTACACAGGTAAGAGCTGCTGCCAGTTAACCTCGACAAGGTGTTAGGATGAAAACAGCAATCTACTGTGGGCTGGTTGCTTTGGATCAAGCATTGAAAACCTTAAACTATATCTAGAAGGAGGTGCTAAGGGGGTAAGGGCAGCTCAGGAATTAATGTGTATGGGGAGAGGGTAAGACAGTAGAAACCAATTCTAAGCAGGCATTGGAAGAAGATTGTGTCAAGTCTCCCACATGACATCACAATCACAAATGCTAACTATGGTTCAGGCTCCCACAGCAGAGTGATCCCCATCAATCACTTTCATCAATTACAAATTACTCACCAGAATAGATTAGATATTCCATAAGAAAAATCCATGC
Organism: Erpornis zantholeuca; assembly: GCA_013400515.1. Lineage (NCBI taxonomy): Eukaryota > Metazoa > Chordata > Aves > Passeriformes > Timaliidae > Erpornis > Erpornis zantholeuca. Next base: position 81,401 of record VZTN01011642.1, read on the forward strand.
CCAAACACCCTGAAGCCCTTCCAGGATGTGAGTACTTCCACCTCCCTCTTGCATGCTAGATCTCCCCCCTTGGGAAAGCAACATGGGTGCTGAAGGCCCAAGCCCTTCAGCAGGAGCAACTGGGGAACTGCAGTTTCAGAAAAACCTCTTGCCTTAATGCTACAAATTAACCTTAAGGTTATCATGACTATTAAAGAAGTCAGAGCATAAACAGCACTCAGCCCACTTTAAGGAAAAGCAAATGTTCCTAATTCTGCACCAAGTTGTGCAACAGGCTCCCCTGAGCAGAGAATTGGAGTCATTTGTACAATGTGGCCACCCACCAGGCAGATTTCCTACCTGCTGCCGCACATGAGGCACACCCTGGCGCAGGATCCAGCGCGGGCACCTGTCAGCCCCGTGATTTGTGACCCATCTGACAGGGAGATGCTCTTTACAGCCCGGTGTCACTTTTGGCTGTGTGTGTTCCAGCTGCTGTGCTGGAGAGCACTTTCCTTACCAATTCAGATCAAAGGCTGTAGCGACACAAACACATGAGTTTTACAAGTCACTCAGCTGCCTACTATAACAAAGGTGTGCCTGGGATGATCCTTAACATTTCTCTTTCCATACCCAAAATTGGCATCAGCTTGTGTGAGGATTAAGATCTGGGAGACAAGAACTACCAGCCACAGTGTTTGTGAGTGACTTTAAACAAGGCTTAGTAAGTGGCTTTGAATGCACACACAGGACTGAGCCATAGTTCTTACTCAGCTTTCTATAGCAAACCAAATGCAAACCAGATTTTTTGCTACCTCGTCTGATACACAGACTAATGGGTATCTGGTGCATGAGACATGGGATAAAGACCAGGCTGAAGTAAATACAACAAAAGCCAAAGTATCATGCATAATTATTTTCTTGTGGCTCCTAGCTTCCAAGTTCTGCAGGGAATATGACAACCATTTCCGCATCTGACTCTTTCATTTTGAAAGAAATGTAAGCTAGACTTAACTATTTTCTTTCCACATGTGCCTGGTAGATATATTTATCAACAAGAGATTCTTCTCCTCCTCTTCCCCCCACTTAACAGCTCTTGACTTTGTGTGGCCCCTCCATACCAGCATATTGTTTGCGCTTTTTGCAAGACCCTACTTTAAAGTATGACATGTTTATGTAAGAGGCATTGATGGCTAACACAGGCTTCAGCTCAGTAGGGCATTTGGGATGGTGTCAGCGAGGAATGCTCTCCCCTGATTTATGAGCATGTTATAGTTATTCAGGTGGAGTGGCAGGACCTGGCAGTAAGCACCAACATACAGATCAAATGTGTTTTCAGTTCATAGATCAGGCTGAGGTGCTGCCCATCGCCACAGGGTTGTGGCAGGGGAAACTAAGCCCTCTGTTTTTAGAAAGAATGCAAAGAGCTGCCCTCAACCTTAAGCCTTACTAAGATTTTGGTTAGTAAAATCTTAGAAATTAGATGTTCTAAGATGTTCTTAGAAACCCTATTCTGCAATTTCATGATGGCATATGTGCAGATTCAGAGACAGATCCTTATGGCAGCCTACAAGTCTGACTTACTACACCATTTTTTGCAAGACAAGTCTGATTCACTTGGGTGTTTCCAGATACTTAAGTACTTGAACAAAGTTCTTCAACTGTCTCCCTTTTAATCCCCTTTATTTATAATAGGTACAGGTTGAAAAATGTTCTTTTGAGGCATGTGACTGAAGTGATCATATTTATAAGCCCATTCACTCTACACTGTGCCCCCTAAAAAACCTAGCTTTGGAGCATCACATGGTTCCCCAGCAGCCAAACCCCACCCCATGTTTGTGGGCATCCTTTCTACACAAGGTTCTTATTAAACATCTTCAGCTTTCAATGAAATCAGTTCCTGTCATTTCCTTCACAGTTTGAATAGCTTTGCAGTTTGCTCACATCTGCCGTTTGCACCTTTAATTAAGACATTCAGCTTCATTTTTCCCTTATGCTGTTATACCTTCCTCTAGTATTATCTGGTTGGCAACACAACTCTTTAAACTTGTTCATATTCAAAAGCCAATGCTGCATTAATATATCTCCCATGAAGTAACAGGAGTGCAAGTCCTTCAATTTTGTAAGGAGGAGGGGAAGAAAGGCAGAAAAACAAGTCCTCCTCAGCATTTCTCAAATAGTAAAGAATCTGACAGGCTGAGAGAGTTGCAGCTGTTCAGCTTGGGGAAGAGAAGACTCTGAGGAGACTTCATAGCATCTTCCAGTACCTAAAGGGGGCTTACAATACCTAGAGAGGGACTTCTCATGCGATGAGATGGGAGGAATGGTTTTAAAATGAAAGAAAGTAGGTTTAGATAAAATATTAAGAAATTCTTTACTGTGAGAGAGATGAGGCACTGGAACAGGTTGCCCAGAGAAGTGGCCCATCCCTGGAAGTGTTCAAGGCCAGGTTGGATGGGGCTCTGAGCAGCCTTGCTCTATTGGAAGGTGTCCCTGCTCACGGCAGAGAGATTGGAATGAGATGATCTTTAAGGTCCCTCCAACCCAGTCCATTCTGCAATTCTAAAACTCCTGCTATTGCTTAAGTGAAACCATGTAGGAAACTGCTTTCTAGGAGAAAGGTATGTACTTTACCCATAAAGTCCATTTAATAATTATGTGAACCTTTTGCTGCTGCTCTCACAATGCCAGTGAAGGTAACTTGGCACACATGATTTCAAATTAAGGAGTTATTTTTCTCTAGAGCAAGCATACCAGTGGCATAACACATCACAAGGAAGTCTTTGATTGTCTCTGCTGCCTTGACAAATTCAAAAGTCCTCTTATCTTTCCATGAAGGAAGAACACACACTCATTAGGGCCAATAAACAGACTTAAAATTCAGCTTAAAAAACCCCAAAACCACAGCCAGAAATAGCTCAAGGTGCAGTTCTGTACATAGCAGTCACACACTCTGATAGTCAGCCCATGGCACATTCAACCATTCCACCCAGGTTTCCAGACAAGCAGTTCAAGTTACACAAATACAGGATGATTAACTTCCAGACAGACACCACTCTGGCAACTATAGGGAAATGCCAACATAGTCAAAACCTGGAAGAAGTGAAGTGTTTTAAACAGATTCATAATGCAATACCCAGGAGAAAACCCAAATCTCAGCGCATTGGAACCTACCTGACTGCTTTTCTGCAAGATCTTCATCTGTTAGAGATCAGGTTTTGGAAATTCTTTTTAACTTCCTTTTCACCAGCTACAAATCCAGAACAAGAAGTCAAGCTTCAAAAGTCAGTTTTTATAGTCATAATAAGAGGCACCCTTTACCATATTTCCTGATATGCAAAGAAACCCAAACCCACAATCCTCCAAAATAACCTCTACCCCAGCCATACTGCCATGTTATCTTTCAGAAATGACCCTGGTATCGATTGTTTATTACTTTAAGATAAAAGCACCTTTTAGAGGCTCATTGCTGCTCTGTTAACTATTAATTAAAGACAAATTCTTCTCTTCCCTCACCCCTAAAAGAAAAAATGTAAGAGGAAAAGCCTAGAAATATTTTGGATTGCAGGGGCTATCCTGCACAGATTGGGGTGAGTGGAAGCTTCCCTAGCTTCATTCTGTTTTGTTTGATTTGCTCCAATTTGAAATGGAAATGAAAAGTCAAACTTGAGTCCCAGCCATTCTAAATTCTTCTAAATATTATCTACCAATAAAGTGAAAGAGTAATCAAAGATTAGAAGTTAATGAGTAAGAGTCTATTTTCTTGAAGAAATACAGAATTCCAATGTTAGTTTCAATTTGAAGTTCTTCAGAACAGTCAATGTGTTTGGTTACACTTTTTTTTTTTTCCCTTGCAAAATTTTTTGTAATATTTATAGAAGTCTGAGCTACTGGAAAGAATAACATGAACCATTTTAGGTAGCTAAAGAAAAGAAAAATAAAAGAAAAAATATTAAAGAAAATCCTTAAAACCAGACAACCAGACAATTTAACTGCAGCTCTGATGACACTGAACGCTATGCAGAGGGGAATGACTGCTCCCCTTGACCTGCTGCTCCTCCTGCTCATGCACAGCACTGAGGGAAACTGACTGCAAACTATTTGTATGGGCAACTCAACTTGTAAAAGTGACCAGAGAAAATAAAGTCTGTATGAAAAATTGTGTTTGAATATTAGGCCCCATAATTGGGGAGTATATGTTCAATATTGCATGGATGTTTCTACTTATTTCTAATAATTAATGGGTGTGCAAAATTAATGGAGTTTAAAAGTAAACTGTGTTCCCAAACCTGAGGTTCAGGGGATCAAACACACATTTTCCCTTTTAGGAAACATAAGTAGTGATATACTAGTTTTTAATTAGCATGAAAGAGAATACAAAAGTCTGTGTGGCACATCAGATAGAAGTCATCATCAAAATGTTCTTGGACCATCAGGCAATTCTTGGCTAAACATTCTCAGTGCAATATTTAGGTTATGTTGCACCAGCATTTAAAGAGATCTAGAAGATGAACAGTTTGGAGAGGCCTGGTGAGCCACAGGACTCAAAACTCATCTCCACATGTTCTGCTTCCATTCACCAGTGGGTGATTGTGTGGTACACTGCCAGGACATCTAAGACTGGCTAACAATCCCATTTTGGGTCCAGGCTGTGGGAAAGGAAATCAAAGTTTCCTTTTTTGACCTACTGAAATGCTTTTAGCTCCTTTCAGATTTGTCATAACAAGAATACACTTAAGGAATAATCTAATGCAGGCTTAAACCTCTGTTCAGTACAGACTGCTAAAAATGCCTTTCTCAATTTGATATGCTACACTGACATATTGCACTTTTCTGTATCTGTTTCATTCCCTCATGGTGGATAAAATTCAAAGGTATTACACAGAGTAATAGCCAGCCCCAAGTGAGCTGGGGCTCAGCTAATCCACAAATCTAGATGTACAATGAATATGATGTAGTCAAAGCTAATTAATTGTTCCATATCCATCATCATTCTGCCATTACAAAGTTCCCTTCCCTTCCTCTCAAGGGCTTTTCTCCTTCAGTCTATAGCATTTCTGACTCCTTCCCACTGACGTACAAAGCTCTGAGTTCTCTTACATGAACTTAGGCTTCTTCCCCAGCCTTACTAGCATCATTCATGGGAATGTTTGGCTGAATCTTTTGCTGTTTTCTTCCAAAGGATGTGTATCTTGAATTAAGTCCTGGAGATCTGAATTGAACAGATTTCCTCAGTACCTCCCAGACTTGGCTCTATAGGTGTCTGCTGCTCCTGCTTCACTCTCCAAGTCCTGTTCTGAGCAAGGCACTGCAACTGCCTTCTCTCCTCTCCTCCTGTTTCAGTGGAGAGAGCAGATTTGAGCCTTCCTCAGGGCCCTCTCCTTCCCGAGCAGAGGCCCAGGCACACCCGCAGAGGCACCACACTAATGGCAGCTGGCACTGTCTATCTCCCAGCAGCAGGGCATTAATAACCATTAACAAAATGCTATACAGTTCCAACATGATGTCAGTGGTATTAACCTCTGTCATTCCTGTATCAGCACTCGTGAATGACTGGTTTTCCTTTTTTTCCTTTAAAACTTACCTCTGAAATACCCCATAGAAGTAAAACCAACAGTGACTACTTAGATCTTTTTTTCTAGTTTTGAAAATGAACTCTCAGTTACCAGTACTATGTTAAACAACAGCTGAATTTCTCTCATTCATACTTTTTTACCAAGCTTTACAAAAAATAAACCAAAGCAAAGCCTTCATGGCCTGCAGACTTGTGAGCATTTTAGAGAGATATTGAGGATTTGCCACCTATTAGAGAAAATAAGTGGGAGAGGTTTGGGAGTTTTCTGGAATGGATTGTTTATGAGCATATTACTCAGAACTGCTGTATTACAGCAAATATGCTATTTCTTTCAGGAGTACAAAATATGAGTATCTTTTCTCAGTTCAAACTAATAACCAGAGCAGAAACAATTCTTTTTAAATGGTACGTTCATAAAACCTCTTACAACCTTACAGCATGCAGGTATGCATTGTTTCTCAGCTCAAAACAAAGTAAATGCCAACACTATAAACAGATGAGATAAAGTCTGTAGGAAGAGAAAGTTGGTATCATTTATTGCAGTAATAAAGACAACTGGAACAAGATACAGTTTTCCTTGTATTCAATCACATGTATATTCTTAGATCACTAACAAGAACAGACCTGTTGAATTTCCCAGTGATGATTCAGGATCAATATGCCTTAAGATGATTTGAAAGCTTGATGGATTTTCAAAATTGTCCTTTTCTTTTTACAGATTTGAAGGACATATTTCCATTGCTCATATACTTTGCTATTTACTGGCAGACTCCAAGATATGGGAATGCCTAATCCAACCTCAGTTTAAGTGCAGTTACAACTCCCTGTCTCCACCAATGCTTTAAAATGTCCACTTTATCACAGTGAAATCTTTAGTTCTAGAAGATAGGATGGGGCCCCCAGATAAATGTTTGCATGGCAAACTAGTCCTGCCCATCTCCACGTCTATGCTCATGCCTATAAGCTATTAATAGGTATAGGGAGTGGATGTGCAAGACCAGACTGGGAATGCTTTGTACTCCCATGGACTGTGTCAGTCACACAATGCAGTTGTTTCTCCAGCTTGGGTTCAATGTCTGGATTTTGATTTTTTTTTTCTGTAAGTTTTGGTTTTGTTGGTTTTTTCTTTTTAGGTTTTTATTTGGTGTTGTTCCTAAAAAAAAAAAAAAGGAAAAAAAGTCTTTACCTCTCAAAAACCCCCAAGAAGTTCATGTGATGTAGAGCTTCAATTGAAAATTAAAAAAGGTTATGGAATATTTGCTGCTTTTGGTTCCTGTGTGTAGAGCAGCAGGTCCCAGTGGAACAAAGGCAAGGATAAAGCCATCTTCTTTGTGAATGACATGGCAACAAGGGATACTGCCACCAAAAGCAAAGCCTGCTCCAAGGCAGCTCAGTGCAAACCATCACAAGGAACATTTCAGGGTGAGGGAGCTGAGAGCACTGCACAGGTGCTGCAGTCATGTGGAAGCAGGTGGCAGGAGGGAAGGGATGCAGTGTTTGCAGTCCTCCAGCCGTGCTGCAGACCTCCTGAGGAAGAGCATGCTTCAGACTAAATCAGTCTTAGAGACACCCTCAAGCAGGCAGTGAACCAGCCAGCAGCACCTCAGCGAGAGGCAAATCCGTATCCCTGTGGAAATGGCAGAAGACTGATTAATTTAATCACATGCTTTTCCTTAGAAAAGATAGCAGAGACAGTGGGGAGCAAAATTTGTACAAATATACCAATTTCTTCTTCCCTCTTCGGCGGAGCAAAGGAGGAGCAGATCCCATACGCCCACCCCTCCCCTGATCCCCACCCCTCCCCTGATCACAGCATTTAGCAGAAGGAGGAGAAGGGCTCTTCTGCAGAGCCTGTGCCTTTGAGGCAGCAGCAGGGCAAGAGTTCAGTTTTACGACTCTTGGCCCCAACACAATTTACCATTTACAAACTAATCCTCCTCTGCTGGAGAGCACAAGGCCTGCTAAAGCTCTCATGTCCACTTCTCTGATTCTCCATTGTCCACAGTGACAGGGAGAAGCTGAAGACCTAATCGGTGTGTAATTCAATCGCTGTCCAGGCTGTGTCACAGCACAATGCTCTGCTTGTAGTGCCACGGGCTGAGGCAGCCAGCTACTGTTATGTCCCACAGCAGGTGTGAAGAATGTCACTTGCTCTGACTGTGTGCTGCCCCTCTCTCCAGGTCCATTCCTGACACTACGTTCACTCACCACTTAAAGGCTGTTTCTCCTACTGGCAGCAAGCTAATTGTTGTTTCTCTGGTGAAAGGGCACTCTCAATATTTTTGACCCTGAACTGGGAATTCCTGCACAGCATAACATGGGCCTTGTCCAAAGTAAACCTCTTTGCCCTCTGGACCCCCTAAACGTGGAGGCCTGCTAAGGAGCTCTTGATTTCCTTAGTCTTAATCCAGCAGTTAGTAAATGATGATTTACCACACCCAAACTGTTTCACTCTGTTGTTCCTTACCAGACAAGACACTGGACATTGCCACACATCCTTTAGGAATGGTTTAAAACCTTGGTACCTAATTACATTTTAATCAGCAAAAGACAGATGCTTCAAACAATTCCTATCCACATGTAGGTGGTTAAAAACCTCTGAAAGACTTGTCAAGCCAAGACAAATACCAAATTAAATGCACTGCCACACTTAAATACAGGGCCACTCTGAAAATGGCATTTGGTTTGGTTTTTAGCAAGAATGTACTACTCCACCAAGATTTGAAAAGCTGCACTTTCATTCATCTTGAGTTCAAGGAAGCTGAGGAAGAGAAGTGCAGAGGAAGGAGGCAGGGCTGCCACTTGATCAGTGGGTGTGGGTATGACCCAGCCATGCTATCAGGCAGATAAGGAGATGGCACAGAACTATTGCTGGTGCATCCACAGGAGCACATCAGAGGATGTCTCCCCTGGCACAGAGCTATATCCCACACTTGTAATAGTCACGTGTGGTGTTTCTTTCCACATAACAGTGACTTGTCCAAGGGATGTGAGAACAGAATGAGCACAGAAACACCCTACTTGTAACACATCTATTTCCTTGACAGCCTTGAGAATCTCATTCATGTAGAGCTTCTGGTGCTGTTTTTCCAGTTCCTTAATTTTCATACAGAAGCAAACCAAATAGCACAAATACCTGATGGAAGAGTCGCACTGGGACAGAAATTGTACAAGCCTGTACAGCCATGGTTCTTCATCAAAATAATAAACAGCTGAAGTCAGCTGCATAACCTGACCAACCCAAGAAACAAATAAACCAACAATTTCCCTGCCACCACAGAGGTGATCTTAAATCAATACATTTGGCTGTCTAGATTATTTCTGTGCAATTCTGTAAATGAATTATGGTTACCATCTTACCTAATCCTGTAAAGGGAACGGAATACTTTGTCACACTTGCAAATTCTGTGAAGGCAGGGAGCAGATGAAGAAAGACGATCCAGCTTCTTACCACTTGCTACAGAAAAGTTCATAATATTCATTATTCAAAATATGACTTGGACATCTGTATTTACAATGTTTAACAAGTCTTGCTTAGTGTTGAAGCCAAGCTGCTCATTTCACCCATACTCATTTACTGTCATCATCGACGGCTGATTTCCAAACATGGCCAGACACCAGTTTTCATGGCAGGGGTCATGAGACATTCTTGCATCTTGAATCAGGATTCAGCAATGCCATGTGCCAAGCCTTAGAAGCATGCAGAGCATTTACAACTGTGCACCTGCGGAAATCCCACTTCCTGACAAAGAGAGGCCTCCAATATTCATGTTTTCTCCTGCTCTTAGGCTATGCTGTAATGAAATCTGGCCTGAATAATCCTTTTATAGCTGCACAAGGAAGTATCCTTGCTTAGCATTTACCCCTCCTTATGGAGGTTCAGTGGAAACCTTTGCTGGTTGAGCAATCAGCAAAGATACACAGAATGCAAAGTCTGGCTGATGGGATTGACAGAAACCACACACAGGACAGGGGCACAAAGTGAAGCTATCAGAGAAACTGGAAGGACTCTGGTAACTTCAATGAATAAAGGTAAGAGGATGGGACCCTAAGGAGTCACATTAAATTCAGTGTTAATGCTGACGGTGACATGCAGACACATCCAGAGAGTGCATGCTTCTGGAAAAGGAGGCCAGGAGCACTGTTGCTAACAGCACAGGAATAATCAGAGAGTGCAGGACTACACAGGAACCACTGCCAGGCCAGTGAGAATAGTTGAAGGGGAGTAAGTTGAAGGAATGCTGGAGGGGGCTTGGAAGGAGCTGGATGCCAGTGGTGGAAATGACTTTGAACAGCTTATCCTGTGAGACTCCCTGCTCTGCAAGTCACCTCCCACCACCACCTTTTGCTGCAAGTCTGGGTTGCCCTTACTGTAAATTGCCCTCATACCTTTGAAGGCTGTGATTCCCTTATTCCACTAAACCTGCATTTTTGTCCTGTCCCTGTCACTCTAACCCTAGGTTGCTCTGAGATGAGCTATCTGTGCCCCCTCCTCAACTTCTGGCCTCAAACTCCCAACCATCACATCTCCATATATCCCCAGGTCATCCCCTCCACCTCCATTTCCCTGTCCCTGTTCCCTGTAGCTGCTTCATACCCCAGATTATCTCTGCTTTTGTTTTCCTCCCTCTAGCAGTGTGTGAAGCCCAAGTTATCACATGTAGCAGGCCATTAGCCTGTGCACTGTTCTATGCCCAATCTCACTTTTGCCCGGCCACTCACGGGAGCTTTATACCAGTGACTACAACCAGCCCTGCTGGTCTTTAGTTGTCCCTCAGCCTCTTTTTAGGAGCCATAATCCATCATGGGGAACTGGGCAGGATCAGTGGACACAGAGTGACAGCCACTGTTCCTGATTTCCACAAAGAAACACTACAACAACTTTTGTCTGCTGGGTATAAAAACCAGGTCTCCATGGCACACTTCCCTTCTCCTTCCTTCCTGCTGATCAGTCATTCCTCTGGGTACTCCAGAGGACCTCCCCCCTCTCCTTGGCCATGACAGTGTACATTCAAACAGCTGCTCGGGCTGGATGAAGCACCTGCTTTGGGCAACAGCAGCTGGAGTTCATTTTGGGTCCAAAGGGCCGAGGCCAAGCAGGCTGACCGCATGTGCACTAATCCAGTATCATCACCAACTCCACCAACAACAGGTGCCCTTTGAAGAGGGAGGGAAAAACTATTTGGGGAGGAATCAGAGCTTTATAAAGGACATTATGGGCCAAGTCCTCAGCTGGTACATGCTCAGTTAAAGCATGTACCCTCTTGAAGTTATATGAGTAATGCTCACATACACAACCAAAAGATTTGGCCCACTCTCAGTGCTGCTTCTTTTCTGTTTTTAGATTTCCTAAGGATTTTTCATCTCCTCTCATTGCTCGGCATTGATCTTCCATCAATAAAGAAACTTTCCTGTCCCTTGCTTCAAACCAGACAGCTAAAAGTCACAAGCTACACATCCTAGATTTCACCATCCTCCTGTGCACAGGTAACATTCTTACCATGCGTCCCTCAGTCCTGCTCGGGTCCTGGGGTCTGGATCATGAGCCTGCAGCAACAGGAACAAGGGTGATCCCATTCTGGAACAAATCAGACCAAACCCCAACAAGGTCCATTAAGGTAAGTCTTTCAGCACAGACATCCTAAGAATTGCTATGCACTTGCTCAAGCCAGTGGTCCCTGTAGGACAGAGCATCATTTCAATGTATGAACCCTACAAATGACACAGGAAGAGCAAAAAAAAAAAACCATCAGAAACAACTACTGGCCAAATTGTCTCCAAGGAAAGTTATATTCTCACCTCATGTTGCTGGAAATTTGTTTACTTTCCAATACATACAAATCTCTTTTTTAAGTCCCTCTTAGTGAATTTCTCATAAACACCTGTATTAATGAAAGCCTGTATGTTTTCTTCTTTTCTGGGTCCTGCCATTCTGAGCTCCAGAGGCCAAGTTCTGTAAATCTGGTATCATTCATTGCAGTTATTCTTGTGCTTCTTGCTGGAGAACCTGGAAGCCCTCTGGAGCCTGAGAATGGAGCTGGATTCACAGAGATGGCACTGCAGAGCACTCTGCTCACACAGCCCAAGTAAAAGCAGGATTTCCAAATTCCCGTTGATGCACTATCAGAGGAAAACATAACCTTCCTGCAAGGTTATGTGAACCAGTCACAGCCTTCATAACTTTCTATTCCAAAATTTATTTCCTGAACTATGCATCTTTTAATTCTTGATTTTCCAAAATTCCGATTTAAGTCACTTTTCCCTTGGGACCATGTCTCAGCTGGGTTATATTACAAAGAGGAGCAAAGTGATGAGAGACAGTTGGATGAACAGAGCCAGAGCTGGCAGTGAGCTCAGCACAGGCAGAAAAACCAGTCTCCAATCCATAACAGTTCCTGACATCTCATCCACAAGTACAGACAAGTGTAACCTGTATTGCATTGGCCTGACCAGTAAATAAGTCTCCAAGAATTTCCCTTGACAAGCACAACAGTACAGGTTAGACAATTCCTCACCAAGGATGGGACAGACACTCAACCACACAGGAACCTCCAGTGCTGGAAATGTATTCTCAGCTGCTGCAGACTCATGCATTCCCTTTGAGGCTGTAACCACAGTTCCAAAGTTGGAAAACACAAGAGCACATACAAGCATACGCAGAAGGCAACACTGCCCACTTGTGCAGCAATTTCGTCCACATACATGCCTGAGGGAATCACTTTGCACCCTTACTCTGAGCAGTGGAGATACCTACACGTTCCTGCCCTTCCCAGCCAAAGCAATAAAACACTGCAACATCTGACAGCACAGAGCTCTCCCTATCCCTCTGAATCCTCACTGCCGCTTGCTGTCACTGGGCACATTTCACGCAGGCCAGCTGCACAGGATTTATTCAACCAGTTTTAGAGTATCAAAGCTGACTCTTTTTTTTGTCTTTGCCCCAGGCAGGCACTTGGTATGCAGGATTTAAATCAGAGAACAAAATGTTCTGTGAAATTTTTAACTACGTAGCCCAGTAATTTCTAAATTCTAAAAAAAAAAGATAGCAACTGGAGTGGTTTAAAAATCAAAAAGTAAAGCATTTCACTGCATCACTGTGGGTAATGCCACTGTGTCCTAAAGATCAGAATAAATAACTTCCCAGGATTACCAATTAATGGTGCTGACTGCTTTAAGTGATAGGAGCCAAACATACTCAAAGTTCTACCTTATAATTCCAGTGAAATCAGGAGAATGTTCAATTCAACAAGAGCTCTCCGTAAGTACACTGAAATAGAAAAAAACAAATTGTTTGATCCTTGCAAATTGGCAGAGAAGATGTTGCCTGGGACATACTGCCACAAACTTACGACAATCTAATACCTATCGTAGTAAGATTTTTAAAATGTATTTAAAGCCATTAAAATGGAATTAGGCAGAAGATGATAGAGAAAGAGATACCCCGGGGAATCACAACACTTACACAATGAAGATGGTCTAAAAGAGGTGCTTTGACCAGAAAGCAGCAATAAAGTGTCATTTGTGACTGGAACTAGAAGAGGAATTACTTCATTGGAATTTAGCACTGCCTTTAAGGTCCATGATGTTTGAGTGAACTATTCACTTCTGCTTTGTCTGATTCACCACTGCAGACTCCATCTTAATACAAATTTAAAACAAACATTTAGCTGATAAATGTTCATATTAAAATTTAAAAGAAAGAACATTTTTACATGTTTTGTCAAGCAGTTTCATTTAAACTTTGAAAGGATTCTCTTAAAAAAATTGTGAAAATCCTTATTTTTGGTTGACTACAAAAGCCAAAACATTTAGAATTATTTCCTCTTCACCTGAAAACATTTCATACTCCTCTCACCACAACTGTGGCTTTAATTTCCTCTCTCTCAAGCCAAGTAGCAAATGGCGTCAGTCAAACCAGTTAATTCCGAGAAGTGCCTGCACTTCAGAACCGAGTGCTCCTGGTACTAGCAGGGACTCTATGAACATTATCAGTAGCATACAGCAGCAAGACAATAAGTGGTTTCTGGATCTTCATGCCTTGCCTACAGTTTACTTCTGCTAGCTCAGATATTCTGAGTACGTACAAAGTGCACCTCCTCATGCTTACGTCCAAGAGGTAGGTCCGATGTCCCCTCAAGGGCCACCTGGACACAGAGTGCACCTACTGAAGGTTACACTGCCTGGAAGGCATTACCTGGTCACCAATTTCAGATGGCACAGGCTGCATACACACAAGAAAAGGCTCTGCCTTTTTCAACATGTCAAGTCTTATTTTCTCATTTGTTCAAGAGTAAGTACAGATTCTAACCCACAGCTGTGGAAAGGAAGGTAGAATAGAAAGGTAAGTACACAAAGTATACAAATTATGACAGACTTTAGGCAGTTTGGCATTACACAACTCCCTTATGCAACACATTGCCTGGGGCAAGCCTCGTGTTTTCAGAAATTCCACAGAATCCCCTTAAATATGCTCCAGTGCTGAGACCCAGTGGCTTCCACCTGCAATTACTGACTGGATTTATGATATACCACAGACAGATTACATGGATGAGCCTTACGTTTGCTGGGCTATGCTTTTTAAAATGTGACCTGAAATAACAATTGTAAAATCTCAGAGGCAGAGGAACCCAGCCAGTTTATACAAACTTACTCCTAAGCACAGCCTCTTTAGAAAAATCAAAGGGGTAGTATCAGTCAGCAGCACCTGAAATGAATAATCCACTTAAAACTCAAGTGTATTTATAACAGCAGAAATGGAGATGGAAGGCCCAGTGTTACCAGCCCTGGAGCTTATTTAGCCAGGCTGCCAGTCCTCTGCAGCCACCAGGCTGGGAGCACAGACTGCCCTTGGGCTCCAGCTCTCCCTGCTGCCTCTGCCCAGTGCCAGCCATGGGCTACCCAAGTGCTGCCAGAGCTTGGGCTCCCACAGACAGGGGTGAGCTGATAAGCTGAGTCAGGACATGTAATGATATACAAGGAGAAAAGACAATGGCAAAACAACTCAGTGTAGGTGATTTGTCAACATTTAAAATTGCTGAGAGTGGTAAGAGAAAATAGTGACATACAGCTTCTAGACATGAGTTAAGTAGTGGCCACAGCTCAGTTCAACCTGCAGCCCCACACATGTAGGCAGTCACACAAACACAGCCACAAGCAGCTGGACTTGAGATGCTGCAGGAAAGCTGAAGGTATCAAATGCAAACCAGGCTGGGGCAGGGCAACAGTCACAGCAAGAGTCTGTTGATGCACTTGAGATGCACTTACATCTTCTAGGCTTGACTGCAGAGCTACACACAGATGCCAAACCTGCTGTTGGCACAGAGCTTTTCCTAGGGTCCAGAGGAGGGAGAGTGGAGCAAAGGGAGAGGACTAGTCTGCATGATTACTGTGGTTGTGCATCAGCAGGAAAGAGCCCACAGGGAGAGAGGAGAAGGGAGGGGGGCCTGGGGACCAGCATGAGGGTGAGGGCGGGTGGTACATGGGCACGATGTGCCCTATACACCAAAGCCCCTAGGCAGCTCCCGGCTGAGAAACAGTGGAGGTTGTCTGTCTCCAAACCCTGCTCCTGGAAGGGTCCCATGGTAGAAGCAAGAATTAATTACAGATAATCTAATTTAAACACGGCAGAGAAGAAAACAGCACGGATTAGAAAATCCTCCTATACGTGTGCTGTGACACAAGGTTAAGTTTTGGTTGTATTTCAGAAACTCTTACAAGCTTGTCTCCTATGTTAGCTTTAGACATGGCAGAGATATGCCTGTGGCCTGTGGGCACATTCTGTTTGAAGGACTGATTTTAATCAGTAAAGTTTCAAAGAATTCTATATATATCACAATGTTTTATGCTATCCAGCATTCAGAAAGTTCCTTAAGGAAGAACTTCATTGCGAAAGAAGAGAGGCAAGGAGCCAACTTCTCAATATCTCTGCCATGCAGACTTGTGCCAAAGAAGCCTATGGAAACAAACTGCCCAAGATAAAAGTTACAACAGAAGTGAAAAGTGTTGCAACGTTATCCAGCTACTGATGCAACGTGGGAAAATTGAATGGAGGCAAAAAAGACATGGCTGTTGCCAGTGATGGGAACAACCTCAAACATCTCATCTGGCTTTAAAAACTGCAATAATGGATGTTTGGCCAACACAAAAATATCAATGACAGGAAGAAAATCTTTGGGACTCTAGAAAAGGAAAGCAATTGAAAACTAAGGCTTGGAGTATTTGACGTGAGTGCTAAAAAAAGGCACTTAAAAATTACCTGCAAAATTAAAAGTTAATCCAAGTATTTTTCATACAGGACTTCACTATGGTACCTCATTTTATTAAACTGAATACATGCAAAATATGTGTTGATCTGGCACAGTATAGTAATTTTCAGTACCTATAAACCCAAAATACAGGCTTCTGTTCTGTTCTGTTTGACATCAAGACTGATTGCAAAGGGACTAGGCTTTGCTTTTGCAAAATCCTCCTATCACCAAAACATGCTGATTTCAGAGCACTATAGCAAACTGGACCTTTCCATTTGCTCAGTGACAGAGAGACAAAAAGCATTTTCCAGATGTCCACCTGGCAGCGTTGTCACAACACTGCTGCCTCCCCAGGGCCATCTCATGTTTTGCTGATGACCACTTTTACTGAAAGTCAGTTAAAAGAGGTTATTTTGCTATGCTTACTTAAGTAGTAACATCCCAAATTTCAGGCTTCTTTTTTAACTTTATGAGTCATACAGTGCAAAAAGGCAACAAAACAACTCAGAAGTCTTGATGGCTTTTTTTCTGTGGATAAAGGAAGTAAAAAAGAGTGGGACTGGACATAATAGTGAGATGAAGCACCTGTTGAGACTAGAAAAGAAAAATGGGTTAAGGGACTTCAAGTCCAATAAAAGCAATGAATTCATGGGTGTTCGTATGAATCATACATAATTTCCTGCCAGAGAGCTTTGGTTTCACTTAATTACAAAACAAAATGATGAATGAAGAAGGCCAATTCACAGGCATACATATTGTACATTTATTTGTTTATTACTTTTTCCTCACACAGCCTTCTTTTTTCATCATAGCTATTGATGGGCACTGAATGAGAGAAAAGTCTGGCAGCACTAGATAGACTATTTGCAAAGCACATGAAAAATCCATCACAGCTAGAAAGAAGCAAACAGATGGTAGCTGGAGAGAAGCAACAGCCACAACTCTTACTACCTGTAGTGAAAGAATAAACAATAACAACTGAAGATTACAAAGTGCAGCCTAAAGAGTCTAGCTTTAAAAGAGAGAATCAGATACAACTAAATGTTTGCAAAGTAAGCTCAGGAGAAGGGATATTTTGAGAGCCCACTGACACAAAGAGTCCTCTCTACTGCACTCTGCCAAAGAGTAAATAGGAGAAGGAGTGGGGAGGAGTAGGAAAGGTATGGATTTGTATGCAAGAGAGCTTATTTGGGTGGAATTTTAATTGCAGTTCTGTATACCACACTGTGGTTGTTTGGCTTCCCACTCCGACATACACTTTCAACACACTTTAAAATGTGTTGTACCAAAATCATGCCAAATCAAAAAAATGAAAAGATACCTTTCATCAAGGCATGTGCCTGTCATCAACCCTATTTACAGATGTCACAAACTGTTTCTGCTATGACCTGCACTTCTCTGCAGAATACAGTCTCAGAGAGAGACACCAAGACTTTCCCTTCAGGTTAGGGCAGGTGAGAAAAAAAGCAAGCCATCCGAAAAGCAATCCTAACTGATAGCAGGCAGCTGCTGAGCTGGACTTTAATGATCCTTGTTGGTCCCTTCCAACTCAGAATATTCTGTAATTCTGTGCTGAAATGCTGTAACTAAGAAACTGAACAAACTGCTTGCTCCCCAGGATACTGCATTTCTTCAGATCAGAAGCTTTGGGAGCAGATGATACTTTCCTCAGTCCAGATAAAACCAGCATGTGACAACACCTCATGCTATGTAGCAAGAACCACTGTATTACGTTGTAATGGAATTTTTCCACAATACAATTGATAACAGTGCAAATGGTGTGTATTTCCTTTAGTTCTATGAAACACAAAGCAAAACAAATTGAATTGTGTTTTCATAAAGGAAATATATGGAGATTAAAGAATTTTAGAGTCAGTTTTCAGATCAGCTCCATGCATCACAGATGGGCTTAAAAACTGCCCTTATCTCTTAGCTGACCACCACTGAAATGGGATAACTTAATGTTGTTTTCCAAGGCTCCAAAGTCCACTAAAGCAGATACAAGCCTGTATAAACTGATATGCTCAGGAATTATCACAATGAATGCCCAATTAACAAAATACAAACTTTTCCATGGGAACACTGGCTAACTTGCTTTTTATTGCTATTTCACACTTCAAGTTATTCAGACTGGCCAAAGAAAGGAGGTCATCAAGCATTCATTTAGGTTGGGATGTCAATACATACACACATAGAGGCACCACACTTGCTCCTCCTCCTCCTCTGAGGCAGTCAAGGGATTGTTCTGGAATAATAAAACACCAGCAACTATTTTACATGCCAAAAGAAGGACAGGTGGAATGGAAGGACCTAAAAGGTACCTGATAGAGGCACATCTTCTTAGCAAAAGTCCCTAGTGCTACAGCGAAGAAGAGAACGCTTACTGAGAACTTCAGAATAAGATTGTATGTTGTTTAAGTGTCTTGCCAGTATATTGACATTTAATGAATTTAAGTACTTACTTTAGCCTTGCAAACATTACAGTTATACTGAACTCACAGGAAATTTTACCCAAATGCCTGAACGCTATTTGGTTTTTTTAAGCAAAACTTCTAATTTAACTACAACATGAAGAATCAGAACTAAATATTGGATAATTACAGCAAACAAAGAGGGATGAATAGCATATGAGATGGAGGCACTGAACAAGAACTATTTAAGTTTCTCATGAGCAATGTTCTCACATCTCTACGTGACTACTCTCAGATGATGTGTTCTCTGCTCTAGGTAGTCAGATCCAATAACAATTAAAACAGGCAACAGAAAATGATTCTGCCCTTAGCATCCTGGGTCTGTGGGGGAGTGATCTGCTAGAAAAATATTCCACAAAACAGCACACAACATTGAGCTTACTAAACAAAGTAACTGAACAGAAAATTATTGATTTTGAAGGGTGTTGAGATTACTCATGTTTCGGCTCCACTGGTTTGAATTTATTAAATGTAAAGAAATGCTCAAGAAATGCCAAGCCCCTTACATATGGTAAAGCAGTTGAAAAAGTCAGTAACATGTATTCTGAACTTCCTGTACAAGCCAAGGATTACTGGTTACTAAAATACTGAAGATAGTTTAACCAGCATAGGCAGGACCAGTTCAGCACCAACGTTTTTAGCACTAAACTAAAAAACCTAAAGAATTTACCCTGTAGCCAAGACATATACACACACTGCTAAATTCCCAAGACTTTTCAGAGCTCACTCTCTCCACGATTGCCTCTGCCTTGGTGTTCTCATCAGCCACTCCAGCCTCAGTACAGCCTGGCCACACTCTGGGATCCTGCTGCTGGAGCTGGAGGTGCTGAATGTGACTTCTTGGAAAAGGGCTTAGTTCTTACATGAAAGTTTTATCCGTGCTATGGCTGTCCCATAAAGAGAATGCATTAGAGACGGGGAGCAAAGGAGAAACACCAGCTACACTGCTTTGAACACTGGCTCTGCACAGCTCTGATGTCTGGTGTCGAGGAGAATGAGAAGCAGCAGCTGGGATTATGCCAAGAAGAAAACTGAGGGAGCTACAACATCCTGATCTGCTGGTGCCCTGAACATGTGTGTGCAATACAGCTCAGCTTCTGTCTCTTGGACACACTGCACCACAGTACACATAACTGCATATTGAACTGTAACTTGTAGCCTGCCCAGGAGGGGCAAGCAACAAATATGTGCCTAAGTTCTTCTGCTTCTCATTGTCTTCCCTGCTTTCCTCTATTACCCTGCTGAAATAGGAAATACTTTCACTTCTATGCTATGTTGCTGTGTTTAGAAAGAAAACAAAGACATGTTAAACACGCAACACAAGTTTGTGTTTTTCTCTTATATTTTTAGGGCCATCTTGGAATACCCCAAACTTATGACAAGACGTACACATGTGTAATCATAAACAACTGAAGAGAAAGAACATAGTGGAATATTTTACTAAGAATATTGCAGAATCCTTTTCCTCAAGTCACTCATTGCCAAGATTCAGTGTTTTGTAACGACTTCTTCAGCACAAGTGTGCGGCACGACTTCAAGTGGAGCCCAAGTTAACACATCTACTTAACTGTCCGAGCAGGTCTTTTATGTCATTCATTCACTTTTTAGGATGTTCCCAGACGGGCCGGGCCGGCACCCGCGGGCTCCGGCACCGCACCGGTTCTCCGGGATGGCCGGAGCTGTCCGCGCTCCCGCCGCGCCT
>VZTN01011642.1:111376-123289 GCA_013400515.1 Erpornis zantholeuca
GGCCTCGCCTGGGTGAGGTTGCAAGGGTCTCGGCTCCGCGCACCCGCCCGGCCGCAGAGCAGCCCGGTCGAAGGCCCCTCCGTTCTGAGCCCCTCGCTGTCACCTCTGGCCCAGCCGCTGTCCCCTCCGCCGCCCCCATGGACTTACTGGGCCCTATGGAGATGACGGAGGGCTCCCTCTGCTCCTTCACAGCCGCCGATGACTTCTACGATGACCCGTGCTTCAACACGTCGGACATGCACTTCTTCGAGGACCTGGACCCCCGGCTGGTGCATGTCGGGGGTCTGCTGAAGCCTGAGGAGCACCCGCACCACCATGGGCACCACCACGGGCACGAAGAGGAGCATGTGCGGGCACCCAGTGGGCACCACCAGGCTGGCCGCTGCCTGCTGTGGGCCTGCAAGGCGTGCAAGAGGAAGACCACCAACGCTGACCGCCGTAAGGCCGCCACCATGAGGGAGCGCCGACGGCTCAGCAAGGTCAACGAGGCCTTCGAGACCCTCAAGCGCTGCACCTCCACCAACCCCAACCAGCGCCTCCCCAAGGTGGAGATCCTGCGCAACGCCATCCGCTACATCGAGAGCCTGCAGGCCCTGCTGCGGGAGCAGGAGGACGCTTATTACCCAGTGCTGGAGCACTACAGCGGGGAATCGGATGCCTCCAGCCCCCGCTCCAACTGCTCCGATGGCATGGTGAGTGCCCCAGGGAGGACTCCCTGCCACCAAGGTGCCCTGGATGTTGTTGGTCCAAACCTGAGCAGGGCGAGTCGCCTCTTCCTGCCTTCCCTGTAGCAGCTGCCTTCTGTTCGTCCCCGGGCAGAAGACAAAGTCCTTTCTTGTGCCTTGAGTGCCCATGGCGAAGGGAGGTTGGGTCCCCACATGGCAGGATCTCTGGGAAAGAAGAATCTCTTACACACTTTGTTCCCTGGGATGAGAAGCTAGGCAGGTTCCCCATGTCCTGGAGGAACCAGGGGAAAGCTTCTGGGGGAGGACTTCAGGAAGTTACCTGGGCTGGGCACCTGGGGGCATTGCCTGTGCTCCCATAGCTCCTGAGGCACCTCTGTTTCCATCCTCTGCTGTATCATTACCTTTGAATCCTCTAAGGACAGCAGAAAGGAAGGGCCCCCTCAGACATGATAGTTACATGGGAACTGATGAGAGTCTGGGTTTTATTTTCAGCTATTCATCGTAACAGGAGGAGGGTCTAAGCAACAAGAATTGTTTTTCTAGACCCTTAAGAAAAAGGTTTTCCATTTCTCTTCTCACTCACTTCATCCCCTCCATACATATTTACAAGCAATAGGAAGGAGAATCCAGGCTTTCAGTCCTGTTTGTACATTATGGGCATGGGAGAAGAAGGGTGGGTGCCAGAGAGGGTGTCTCATCCCCACATTTTTTGGCTGGGGCTGTAGGTTCAGCCTCTGGTCTGACTCTGGACTGGTGGGATGTGGTGACCAGAGTCCAGGACAGCTCTCTGGACGGGCCATGAACAGCACTTTCAGACCAGAGATTACTTTTTGTGCTCAGGTGGGAATAATGGTTACTGAGTATCTGTGATTATGAGATACCTGACAGATTGGAGAGATTTATACAAATTATTCCTCTTCAAGATATGGCCTCATTTAATAGAGGAATTTCATTGTAGATTGAAGTATTGGGAACAAATACACTAGTCAATGTTCTGTAACATTTTCTATACGAAATGGAAATGGGAACAGAAACTGAAGGAAATACAAAGGGACAAAGGTAGAGAGAGGCTTTTAAATAGGAAATAATGTTTAGGAAAATCTTTAAAAATTAAATTAAAAAGTCATCATTCCCCTTTCAGTCTCCCTGTTGTAAACTAAGGATACATGGAGGGCTGTATCTGATCAGAATGCTGGAAAGCCTCATCTTATCTGTAAAGCTGCAGCATTCAATGCAATAGTGGTAACCTTCCCATGGAACAGCTGTGCCACATAAAATATTCTGGGGTGGATCCCCTTCTAGCCAAGTTACATTCTTCCTCACTCAAAGAATCTACAACTTGATGGCATTTCAGCCAGGACTGGAATGATGGCACAGACTAGAGACTCAAATATGAAATTAGTTGCTTACTGGGATTTGGGTAAGAGTCTGACCTCACTCAGATGTCTCTCTTTCCCAGATGGAGTACAGCGGGCCTCCTTGCAGCTCCCGCAGAAGGAACAGCTATGACAGTAGCTACTACACAGAGTCTCCAAATGGTGAGTACATGCCCTTACAGCAGTGTGAAACACTGAGACAGTGGCAGACAGTGCAGCAGCTTTCCTGTGCCTGCTCTGTGTCCAGCTGGGCTGAGAGAGGAACCTGCCTTCCCAGCCAGCGAGCCACTGCTGCTGGTAGAGGCACCGGATTTTCTTTAGGTGCATTTGCAAATAAGGGGATGTGTTATAGCTGTATTTCCTATTTTGCAAATACAGCATTTGGATTAGAAGTCTGTTCTCTGCAATTAATTTTCAACATTTAACCATATCTTAAATGAAGATTCTTCTTACTCTGTCATTGATCCAAACTGGAGTAATTTACAATTGATTTCAAATCTGTTCTTCCATTTCTATGGTCTCAGTGAAGCCTTAGATCTTCCCTACCCCCAGAGCAGCACACTGTGGTTGGGCCCCTCTTCCATTTAGAAACTACAATCTGTTTTCTGATAATTGGTGTCCTTCACTGATATTCATTTCCTCTGAATTTTCACATGCTCACAAATGTGTGCTGCCCACTGGTGTTAAGGACCCACTGGATAACCTGAGCACCTTTTTGTCTGTTTTTTAGATCCAAAGCATGGGAAGAGTTCTGTTGTTTCCAGTCTCGATTGCCTCTCAAGCATTGTGGAGAGGATTTCCACAGATAATTCCACGTGCGCTATACTGCCTCCGGTGGAAACTGTTGCTGAAGGGAGTCCCTGTTCCCCTCCAGAAGGAGTGAGTCTGAGTGATAGTGGAGCCCAAATTCCTTCCCCCACCAACTGCACCCCACTTCCCCAGGATAACAACAGCAGCAACCCCATCTATCAAGTGCTATAAGGCCCCTCCAGCTGGACTGCACCGAAAACAATTTGCTCCATTTGGCCACGCTCAAGACCTGCCTTCTAAGGTTGAAAAGGCTTTCTTAAGACTTGTTCCAGTTATAAAATATCACTGAAAATTCCTTCGACTATATCACTTTGCAAACCTGTATCACTTCAAAATACACATAGTTATTTATTGGTTGTTAAAGTTATTTAATACATCTAGAGATAAAATTTTATACCATGAAATGGCCAATATTTAATCTGGGCTGTGGGAAATAGGAAGTTTGCTCTTGATTGTGGAGGAAAATAGAAATCTACAGCAGTAGTGGCATGACAGATCTTTCCTATTACTCCTGTTCTGGCCAAAATAAGGTTGTGGACCATTTTTTATAAAACTTTTGTATAATTGTAAATAAGAGTTGCTTTCCAAAAAAAAAAAAATTAAAAAATAAATATAAAAAGGAAAAAAGAGCAAAAGAAATAAAATTTAAAAAAAGAAACAAAAGCAAAACTTAAAAAGGGGAAAAATTTAAAAATATTTAATATTGCTTGGTTTGTTGTGTCAAACTTTATATATTTATACGATGTGGTTGCCAAGAATGTTTTCAACAGTATTCTAAATAAAGACCCTTATTTATAAAATCTGTGGTGTTATCTTGACTTTCATTAGGGCTTCTAGAATTACTAGTGCATTTAGGAGTGGTATTAGATCTCTGCCTTGGCAGGAAGATACAGGCTCTGATTCAGCAAAGCAATCAAGAACATGCTTCAGTTGCACTACTTTGTGTAAATATGCTGCTGACAAGGGGTCTGCTTTCTTCATATTCTGTTGTGGTCATTGCTAAACCAAGACCTGAGCATCACAGGTCATTATTAAAGGGATCAGTAAATAAGCATGTTTCTCCTCCTGCCCCCCAAATTTGCAATTATATTGTAGGACTTGATCTTACAAAGATGTGTTGAAAGTAGGAATCACAAAAAATTAGACTCTCCAAATTCCAATGGAGCTACTGAAACTTAAAGTCATACAACACTATTTCATCAGAACAAGAACTACATTTTTGAACAAATGTTCATATTTTTCATTCAAGTTCTATTTTTCAAGTGTTTGTACCATGTTTACGTATTCTCATGTATCAGAAACTAATTGCAAAGGAGTTCTTGTCGTAAAGTTCAAGCTACAGATCATAGTTTTCCTCAAGTTCAAGTTGGAATTTAGGCCAAAGATAGGCAGTTTTAATTTGGATTTGAACTTTATGCATCTCTGGCAGCATTGCTCCAGGGATTTACTTCTTGTTTAGAGCCTCTCTATAAATAACCAGTGGGCTCTGTTTCATTCAGTATCTATGTGTAACCTTGAAAGCTGGCTGTGCAACTGAAAAATGTTAAGCCTTGAGCTGGCTGTCATTGGAAAGTCACCATCAGGGCATTTCTGTGCATCTGGACAAGAATAACCAGCAACTACAACCTGTTTCTTACCACATCCCTATGATTTATGGATTTTGTATAAACATCACAGTAAAATAAAACCAAAAAGCACACTGAAAACCAATCTAGGTGTCGTCATCATCCCTAAATACTTTGATGACAAATAAGTCATTGTATTCTCTGTTAGGTGACCATTAAAGAGGGAGTTTGTGTAGCTCTTACCTCTGAAGCAGGAAAAAGAAAGAGGGAACAGCTAATTGCAGGGAATGTCTCCCACTCCTTTAATCATGTATGGCCTTGAAGATCAATGTTCTGTAGAGAGGAGAAAAGCCATCTGCTGTGTGTTGAACAGGGCAATGCAGTTGCTTCTTCTTCCTGGGGCAGTCATCCTTTAAGCTTGGTGCTTTATCTGAAGCCAAACTGGCAGGAAAAGTAGCAGCCATGGGTATTCCTTCCTCATCCATGAGCTTGTGGTCATGGTGGATGATAAGTCAGTGTTGAGGCACAGGACCATTCTGTGGAGCAGCCCAGGCTCCTGTGGGTCAGAGGGGACTCCGAGGCAGGACTGGCCACTCAGCATCTTCATCAGAGTTCCACTTTGTAAAGGTCTCCCACTGATTTCCCTGTGGGTAGAAAACACTCCAGCCCATAAAGATTGAGATTACTCCTTTTGTTTTTCCATTAAAAATAAAAATCAAACTAATTTGAGAATGTGCTAATTCATACTAACCTGAATCAGGAGGGTCTCTAGTAAGGTTGGAAAAATGGCCCAGGTTAGCTGGAAGCCTGTACCCCTAACTTACAAAAGCTAAGGAGAGACAGTTGTCTCACAGATCAGGACCTCACACATCATCAGTATCATTTTCACTGCCTTCAGCAAACATTCAATCAGGTCTACAATGCAAAAGATCAAAAATAAAAAGCTTTTGTGTAATACTAAAGATCTTTTAACCCCCATAATTTGAGGCTGGTAAACTATCAATTTTACTGCCATTTAATGACAACCAAAAAGTATTTTGCCAGCTCAGGAATGACAGAGGCTCTGGACATACTGGTGGCACACAGTTCTTGCCTGCCTTGCTTGCACCCCACTTCTGAGGGACACAATGGGGTACCTGACTGTAGGGCTGGCACAGCAGAGCAGGCACAGGGCACTTGTGCTCAACAATGTACACGCAGTTCCATGTGAAGTCATGTATATTGCATTTCACTGATTTATTTCAGCCACCCGAGTTTCCACATACTGATGTTAATGTTACAACAGAGAACAGGCATTTAGCACATCCCAAAATAGATGGACGGATGATGAAGAAAAAATATTCATAGGTTTCCTATGCAGGGCCATCTTTCTCCCATTGATGTCAATGAGAAAAGTTCACTGGAGTAAGGCCAAAGAGCGTCAGCACTGATAAATACATGTTTAGGTTACAAATATATTTATTTTTTTACTTAGATAAGGAAAATTGTTCCCTGTGCAATATCTTCCTGTTTATTTCTAAGGTAATAAATACATTTAAACAAATCCCTGTGCATCAAGAGGACAGCATGTTACTGATGGAATTATACCCCAGTGTATAAGTAAATACTTTGAAACTATCAATGCTTGGATTCGTAGCTTTAGCCTACTTCTAACACAGCCAAGGAGCATATGCAAGACTGATCCAACATTTACAAACTTTGGTTCTTAAATTGGGCTCCTGAAGATGAATTTAGGCATTTAGGGCTGATTCCCCAAGACAAAGTGCAGCCTACCCTGGTCTACAGAAATGCTCCAGCATGGGCTACAAACACACACAGAGAGTCTGAAAGTTTACATCACACAGTTCCAGTTCAATATGATGTTTCCTAAGGAACATTACCTCCAAAGGGAAAGTTATCCAGATACAAATAATTAAAGGAAAGAAGCTTTGAACACAATGATAAGTGTGCATTTTAGGAATGTTTGATTCAATTTGGTAACTTAAGAAGCACTGCATGACAAACACAGTATTACTGGTTTATCTCACTCAAACCACTGCTATGGAAAAAGTGAAGAGGAATAAATTTATACCTTACTTATACATACTAAATGCTCTGATTTTACATTTCATCAGGTCATTTGCAAGTATGAGAATGAAGAGGATCTTTTTCCTACTTTCAATATTTCACAACAAAGCACAATGAAATTGCCAGGTTTTCAAATAACAACGTTAAACACCATTTCCTACATTATCATAGCAATACTGCTACAGAAGTATTTTACATACTGAATATTCAATTTTAGGTAAAAGATATGTAAACTACTCCTGGTATATTTTTCCCCTTAAAAAATTTTTTTATTATCTGTATCCAAATATATTAAAGAAATATTAAATTGGCAGTTGCTTCACACCAGATGCTGCTCTTCTAAAATGACTTGTCATTTTCAACTCAAGATAAAGACCTTACAAAACCCCTTGAAAGTGGAAGGAAAAACAGTTTTCATTTTACATCTTACATTTTGCAGAGATATTTGAAAGGCTCAAAGTATGCAAAGGGCCAAAATCGCTATCTTCAGAAGAACTACATCCAAAACAGACAAGAAAACGCTTGTACCTTATACTTCATGAATTTTAATGAGTATAAATTAATATTTCCTTCTTGTTTAAAAATTTCCTTGAAATCAGTAAGAATATTTTCAGACTACTGCCCCTACTAGTGTCTGGGATAGTGTTCACATAGCAGTGCAAAGCCAGGACAAACTCCCTGCTGTGACCCTTTGCTCGTGCTCTGGTCACTGACCCATTTCTGTCACAACGCTTTCAGATGTGCCGATCCCCCTGAGCACAGCCCTCTGAACAAGCTGCCAGGCTTTAGTGCTCACCTGATCTTGAAAGTACAAACCAGAAACTGCCCCCATAATAGTGCTGAAAGCCTACAACCGTTCCTAAATGAGGGGCTGACATGGAGCCTGTGATAGCAGGAGATGGTATGAAGGTCATTTCACATAACTTGCATGTGGTAGTCTTGGCTTCACAAGCAGTGGTAAAAAGGTCTTTGTAGAGTCAGAGTGCAAATCTCTGACAGCACGACCCAGAGATCATATTGGGAGGCACATCCAAGTACCTCATTAAGCACTATTTACTATCAGCTCACCCTCCCTCAGCCTGTCAAATCACTGATTTTCTAGTAAAACTGTTGAACAGCCATGACCTCCTCTCCTTGATGGATGCAGCATGCTCCCTTCTCAACAGGCTTGTTGCACAACTGGGAATGTCATTAAGTGGAGACCTTTCAATATTTGTCATGTCAGGGCTAATGAGGAAGAGGATGGTCCCTAGCATAATACAGAAGAGCCACATACAAGACACTTAGAAATTTCCCTGTGGACCCAGAAACCTACATTTTGCATACACAGACACTTCAGAATAAAGACCTTAACATTGTAAGTTAATGGTGAAAACTGACATATCCTGTAACCATGGGGTGATAGAAACCCTCAGGGGTTTCCCAATAACACAGTCAACATGACACTGAACTCACATTTTCTTTCTGCAACCCCAATAACTTTCATCATCTGCAGACATCTTAGCAACATCCACAAGTGTGCTATTTCATGTAATACTCAATGAATAACCTCACACCTCTCAAAAGGGAGGCAAATACTGTAACTGTTTATAAAAAATATTACTAAAAACTCCAACAGACAGTAACCCACTTAATCACATGACTGAGGAGGTTATTAATCAGGTGATTGGAGTGTTGGTTTTTTTGTTTGGAGTCATATTCACTCAGAAGTCTGTGTCTCAGCACAGTTACCTAGTGCTGCATGTCCATGGAAGTAAAAGGGGTCTCCCAGTCTCCACAGTCCTCCCTAACCCACCTGAACTGACCTTGAGCCTTTTCTGGTCCAACAGCCACATCTGCTGGGAAAAATGTAAACTGCATTTCTTTCTAAATTGCTTGGTGAATTCCATGTTCTGTCATTTTTTCCATAATGTAAGGTTCATTGGTGCAGAAACAGCAAAAATATTCACAGCCTTCAGTCAGCACCTGGAGCCCTGTATACTAGGAACATCAGGAAGAATACTTTGGAAAAACCAAACTCTGCCCTACCAAGAGCCTTCTAGAGTAACAGAGTGGAAAAATTGCAGGAATAGTATGGTTGGCTGGGTTTTGGCTTTTTTATTGCTAGAAAATTTTGGGGCATCACTCTATTTTTCTTTGTTTTAAGTGAAAAATAAAGACAAAAGGAGGGAGAAAAGTGAAGGTGTTTGAAAAGGCATTGTATGGCCTGTGCTGAGAGCAGTGGTCCTGGGGCAGATAGGCTGCTTACCAGAAGGCAGGTGGGGAAGATGCACAGGAACCAGAGATGACAGCAGGACCACAATGTCATTCTCTGGTGACGAAGTCCCTCAGTAGGGCACAATTCTTGGCCACCAGACCAAGGGAGGTGATTTTCCCCTCTGTTCTGCTCTGGTGAGATCCCACCTGGAGTACTGCATCCAGCTCTGGGTCCTCAGCATAGGAGGGATATTGACCTGTTGGAGTGAGTACAGAGGAGGCCACCAAGATGATCAGAGGGCTGGAGCACCTCTCCTATGAGGAAAGGCTGGGAGAGTTGGAATTGTTCAGCCTGGAAAAGAGAAGGCTTCAGGGTGGCCTTGAAGTACCTGAAGGGAAAATACAAGGAAGATGAAAAGGGACAATTTAAAAGACCATGTAGTGACAGAACAAGGGGGAATGGCTTCAAACTGAAAGGGAATTGGTTTAGATTACATATTAGGGAGAAGTTCTTTAGTGTGAGAGTGGTAGGGCACTAGAATAGGTTGCCCAGAGAAGTTGTGGGTGCCACATCCCTGGAAGTGTTCAAAGCCAGGTTGGATGGAGCTCTGAGCAACCTGGTCTGGTGGAAGATGTCCCTACCCACGGCAGGCAGGTTGGAACGAGGTGATCTTTAAGGTCCTTTCCAACCCCAACCATTCTGATTCATGTTATGCTTTAGCCACACAACATTCCTTACTTTCACATTGATGCCCTACTTCTGAATCCTAAACCAAATAGAGAAATACCTTTTTTTCTGAGTTTCTTTACTTCTTTTTATGGCACCTGTGGCTCTCCTGAGGCAGGAGCCTAGACAATCCCCATTTGAGAGCAGCTGCTTGCTGCAGTGTGAAAGTACATCATTGAACCAACAAGCAGTGTGTAGGCTTTTCTCCAGGCCACCGGAGGGCAGCCTTTCCATGAAAAACAGGACTTTGACTTTTTTTTTTTTTGCACACATTCCTTTTTTCCCCCAAACAACTCTCCCATCTAACTATTTCTCAGCTCATGTAGAGAGTATCATTTCACAATAACTGAAATCAATGAGCCGAATTCCTACACAGTGTAAATTCATCAGTCTTGCTGGCAGTTGACACAGTATTGGTACCCTTATCTGTTGGAATTATTACAGCAGGTACAAGCTCATGCTTTGAGTTTGGATGCCCAAAGATGCACTTTCATGGAAAGACCACAGGCTTTTGTGTCCATATGGCAAGGTATCCCTATGTGTGGACTAAAGGTTGGGATGAAGACCATCACAGAGCAAAACATTTATACAACACCTTATAAAGGGAGACCTGTTCTTCAACCAGGGCACGTAATTCTCTCATTACAGACCTAATGCCATAGAAATACAAATGTATGCAGGGGGGTTCATGTGTCACACGTGTTCCTTTGTATGGGATAGGCCACACTTGCAATTCTTTGTTCCCTTTGGAAAGGAAGCATGGTATGTGCTAGGCACACATGCTCTACACTCTCAAAGGCTGTCCTCTACAGAACTACACACTTGAAACAGCTTGCAGTTGAAAGCCAGCTACACAAAATGTAGTCCCAAACATGCCTTTCAAAAGCTTCACAAATGCCAATTACATTAGGCGATATGAGAAAAAGCAACCAAGTAATGCGCCTAATTAACAAAGCTAGAGATGGAGCCAGCCACTTGGTTTGAAGTACTTCCAAGAGAGATGTTAAATGCAATGGTCAGGGCAACTCTGGAAGAAATCAATTAACATGCTGGGTTAATATTTCAAGCTCTGTGGGAGTAAAAAGTGTGTGTGGTGAGGGCAATAAAAGGTAAAAATATCACAGGGTGCTATTTTGTTTGTTTGTTTGCCAAGGACACTTTAGCTTTTGCCATTTGTTATTCTTCATGGTAGGCTCAAAATTATGAAAGAAGACATGAAAGTGTTAGCATTGCATCACTGGATTTCCTAAATTTATCTTTTACCCACCTGTTAAACCTCAGCTCAAGGTCAAGAGAAACAACCATTTTGAGTGAATGGACTATGAGATAGACACATTTATGAAAAATATCTTAGTAGGGTTCTTTCATCTTTAGCACTGTCTGCTACCATGGCTTAAACGATTCCCCACATCATAGGACAAGTGGGTTTTCTCTAAAACAAGAGAAAGAAATTTCTCATAAATAAGAACAGACTGACAGCTGCCTGGTTCCAAATCTTAGATACCTGTGGTTGGGGAAGCTCAGGCCATCACAAACTCTCAAGTTCCAGCAAGTAGTGTGGCTTGAATCCATTCCAGTACTCATCTGTTGGCAGCTGTTTCCATCTGCTCCTTCTTGAACCGTTCTGCTCAGTCCCTAGGGAAGAGCAGGAAGATTGTCACGCAATGAACTCGCTTGTTGTGAGCTGGCTGCTCATGTTTTACCCGAATCTGTCACTTCACCTCATCTGCTCTCTGGCCTTTTTTTGCCATAAGAATTCTGAGTTCTGCTGTGCATCTAAGGGGGAAAAAAATCCCCAAACCAACTATTCCACAAATGTGGGTACCAAAACATTATTCCTTTTTTTCAGTACAAATAATTATTATTAACAAGAGATACAGAAAAGATGGATCAGATCACTTAGTCCTCACAGCTGTTAGGTACACAGTGATTCCTGCATATATATTTTGTAGCTAAAGGTATCTGGCATACCTTTACTTTGTGATGAGGGATGGAAAATGCCCTTCAATGCCTTTTCCATGGTCACTCCATGACCATTACCTGTGGTCTTATTTTGTTTGGTTTTGTGGTAAAACACACAATGGAAAAAAAGAAAAAAGATCAAAAATAACATTTCTTTTTTAGATACCAGTGTTTATGTTTCCAGACTTGCAGCTGACCCTTTAGGAACTTTGGTTGACTGAGCAAATGTCTATGCACATTAAGGCTCCTCTCTTAATTTGTCCCATTGCTATTTTAGGTACTTGTTAACTTGATATCTACACATTAACATTAATTGGCTAGAGTAAGCAAAAGATTTTACTTTTTCTTAACCAAGATAATTAGTTTGTATATTTTCATCTTTGGAAGTTTTAATTTGTACTTTGATATATTATCTCTAGACTGATTTCCAACTGGACCAAATCCCCCCAAATCTCTTGGGCCTTCAAAACTTTCAGGTATACCTGAAAATGAAAATGCTTGTTTTGAAACATCTTTTTTTTTTT
>VZTN01011642.1:131790-180580 GCA_013400515.1 Erpornis zantholeuca
GGGCTGGCCGGGGCCCCTCGCCCCCGCGGGCCCGGAGCGCGGCTCGGCTTAGGCACCGACTGCCGCCGAGCAGCCGTCCCCTGACGGGCTTGCTGCCTGCCGTGCTTGCTTGGATGAGTCTGCGACATGCCTAATAAGAGACGAGATGGGCCAGGGCGACGAGAGCGACCGCATTGTGATCAACGTGGGAGGGACTAGGCACCAGACTTACCGCAGCACCCTGCGCACCCTACCCGGCACGCGGCTGGCCTGGATCGCTGAGCCCGATGCCCACAGCCACTTTGACTATGACCCCCGCACGGATGAGTTTTTCTTTGACCGGCACCCGGGCGTCTTCGCCCACATCCTGAATTACTACCGCACTGGCAAGCTGCACTGCCCCGCGGACGTGTGCGGGCCCCTGTATGAGGAGGAGCTGGCCTTCTGGGGCATCGATGAGACCGATGTGGAGCCCTGCTGTTGGATGACCTACCGGCAGCACCGCGACGCCGAAGAGGCTCTGGACAGCTTTGGTGGGGCGCCCCTGGATAGCAGTGCTGAGGACGGAGACATAGATGGCACCGGAGACTCTGGTGATGGTGAAGATGAGCTGGAGATGACAAAACGCCTAGCACTTAGTGACTCCCCAGATGGCAGGTCTGGGGGCTTCTGGAGACGGTGGCAGCCCCGCATCTGGGCACTCTTTGAGGATCCCTACTCCTCCAGATATGCAAGGGTAAGCTATGCAATCAGCACCCTCATCAAAACACTCAAATCTCCCTGCACTTCCTCCCAGCATCACCAGGGTTCTCTCCGCTGTCAGAGCGGAGCAGCCATCCATGTGTGTGGCCATACAAAAATCATGCGGCCTCTGTGGGGATGTAACCCACACTCTCAAGCAGGCCCCATGCATTGCAAACAAGTAGACACCAAGGCCTGAGCTTGTGTACTCATATGTGGCCCTCCAGAGACCCTTATTTTCTAACAGGATCCTAAAACTCCTAAAACAGCTTGGGGCAGGGTCCCATTCACGGGCCAGAGAGGTCTCCGTTACACCAGGTAATTTCCCTCTATGCTTAGATTTTTACAGTCGGACATCCCATAGTAAAGAGAGACCTTGTCCAGCCCTCTTGCAAGCTAATGGCTCTCTCCCCTTTACGAGATGGAGAAAGGATTATGGGAGCAGGCAGTCCCAGGGGCTGCAGGGGATTTGGAGAGTTTCAGCCTGGACTGGAGTCAGTGCCTTTCTCTTTTCTCATACATACCAAGTTAAATATTTATGAACATGCTTCTCTGGGTAATTCAGCTGCTCACTCTGTGTCTTTTTCCCTTGTTGGAAATGCAAAATATTAATTATAGGAAAAGGTTTCATTCATGTAGAAGGGACACTGTGTTTGACAGGTTTCTTGCCTGCTACCGAAGGACAACTCCTTCCCTCCTGGTGCCTGCGGTTGTTTTGGAAAGGGAATGCACACTGGTGCAGTTCACAGCATAGGTGTGGATAAAAATGGTCTGTAAGAGTCATCCAACTCCTTTAAGTAGGCACCTCCTCATGATATGAGGATAGTTACTTAGGGCCCAATTCTGCTCCTGAAATCAAAAGTACTGAGAACATTTACTTCAGGAACAGCAGGAGGATTAATCCCAAGACAGTCAATTTGATAACTGGGGAAACAGATGGAGCATAGTGCCTTCATAAAGAAACTGGTTGGCATAGGCTTTACTCTTAAATGTACCTTTGCTACAGCTTGATTGCTGCCAGCCCTCAGCAGGGATGAGTGGAGCTTTGGTGGGGGAGGGTAGTCAGTGCTCCTGAGACGGATCAAAGGAGTGAGATCAGATTAGGGAGAAAATTGGATGGTTGGAGAAAAGAGAAGTGGAAATTCAGGAAGAGGGGAGCTGGCTATGCATGAATGGGTGGTGGAACAGCAGCTGCTGGAGACTCCGGGTCTGAGCAGAGATCTCCAGCAGGGAGACACCAGGTCTGCAAACTGAATGAATGGGGAAAGCTGGAGCAGAGCCTGGAGTTATATCTTGCTGTATTTCTAAAGATTCTTGTTTGCATACCATTTGGAGACTTCCTCCCTGAACAAAGGAGTTCATATTTTAAATGAATTCCTTTAAACAGAATGGGGGATAAAGGAATAATAAAATATTTACCACAAGATGAAAAGATGATGCTGTTATATCGCAGCTTTCAAATATCCGATTTCTGCCAAGGGAACATGGAAAGGGTGGAGGGTATCCTTCAAAATGCTTGGTTTCCATTAATCAAGCCCAGTGTTACCAGGTGATCTGAATAGCACATCTCTCTGGTACTCAGGAATCTGTTGGAAAAACACATTTCAAGTGAAAGTAATGTGCTTGTTCAAGATTTTGGGAAGTGGTTCAAAAGGCAAATTAATGATGTTGTCCCAATGAAAAGGATAGAGAGGTTAAAACACCCCTTTGCTTGGAGGCATTATGATATTTTAGGTGAAGGACAAAAATTTATAACCAATTTTAAGAGTCTTTGTGATGCACAGGCTGGGATTCTAGAAGGATATAAATTATCTGAGGGTATTTTCATTTAGGAATAGGTGTTTATTATAAAGTGATTTGTGTTTGTCGGGGTTTTTTTTTTGGAGTGGATGATGTACCATTTATTCACAATCACTTGTGCATACCTGTTAGAATTCAACTCCTGATTTACCTCCAACTTATTCTTTCCTTAAAGGATTGTTAAAATTAGATAAATATGAGTACACTGAATATTTTCTGGGTTAAATATGATTCTTTAACTTGTATCTATGGAGACGTAGGCCACATGCATTAATATTTTGCATGAAGGAAGACGGCTTTCCTCATCAACACATGCACACACTATCCATTAAGAAGACATTATAAGACACTTAACATTTCCTAATAAAAGCCATACGTTATGGTTATGGATGTAAAAAGAGATGGGAGTTTGATTTATTCTCCTGTAACCTGACACAGACATTGCAGAAAAGACCTCAAGCTCACAATAGCTAATTTATACTAAAATAACTGATAATATCATTAATCAGTGAATGGTATATTAAGGCAATCATTGGTAGAGTCAGGCAACAAATCCACTGTTACCCCACTTGTAATTGCATATGCTATTTTCAGTTACAAACTGCGATTCAGTTGTGCAAAAATCTAAATTCTCATTGCCATTTTGTCAAAAAAAATCACAACATTTTCTCTTTCTAAATGGAACTGGGACCTGTACTAAGCATGGTTATCATACACATTTAATGTTTACATATGGCACCAAAATGCATGTCAAAACAGCATCTCAATGTAAGCATCAGTTTACATAACCATCATAGTGTTACACTTGGGCAAGTAAAAGGAATACAGTCTCTGAATATTAAGATTAAATGAAAAATCTGCATATCTGTATAAAGCAAGATTCTCTGGACTGTATCTGGTACACTAGATCAGTGAATGTTTAGGAACTATGAAAAGCTCAGCATTTACTCAAATCCAGCCATTCTTGGAGGATTTTGATGGACACTGCTTGCAAATACAAGTACATTTGACTGTTTTGCTTCACCTGCACCTGACTCATGCTAAATTACTTCTGATCTCATTGTAGACAGCCAGGGAAGACTGGAAGTGCACTTGTGTACATCAGGGAAAAGCAGCCAACTCTGCAAATTTTGTTTATTTCTTAACTTACTTGGATTAAGCAAATCTCCCAGTCATTAATCATTTGTCTTTAGGTGCAACATAGTCAACAATTGCTTGTTAAAACAATAGTAGCTGATTTTAATTAATTTCTAGTTTTTCATATGCTAATTTCTTAAATAATGTAGTTCTTTCCAAAAAGAGGAAACACTACAAAAATTGCATCATCTTCTATATCTGTAATAAGAAAAGATAGCTTGTTTCAAATGACAGATTGCCATAGACACCTCTCTTAGTAAGACAAACGGGTGTTACACTTCTCCTTAAGTTAAAGAATCCACATTTGGATATCAGAGTGAAAGTCTGGTAACTGGAGTTCTCAACAGAGTAACAGACAAGGTAATGGAAGAGGTCTGGGGATCCAGGAGGATTGTCAAATGCATCTGTCCAGACAGCTACATGTCACTGCACACACCTAAACTAGTGAGATGTTTCTTTGAAGCTCATTAGAACTGTCTTTTTCACATCATCAGACAACTTTGTAGCTTTATGTTTCCTAAGTAGGCACAAAGGGGGAAATAGAGTCACCCAGAAAGCTACAGAGGTATACTAAAGCAGCAGAGAGTTATGCTGTAGTAGAGTTCTTGCCCTCTGTACTTACTAGACTTCATAGGTCCCTCAGTACAGAAACGTGTGAAAAACATTTTCTTGGCATCCTTTCTCCTTTATATTTATGTCTGGTCACGCTGTTCTTCCACTAGTAAAGCTCCCACTGACTTCCTGAGGAGTTTGGCCTGCAGGTATCTAACATATTTATTTCCCCTTCCTCCTCCTCTTCCACCGTAGAATAAGGTTGTGTTTGTGTTAATTCACATTCCTTGGGTTACTCAGTGTTCGGGAATGAGGAGCTTTCAGCTGAGATTCTGCGCTACTGCTCACATTCAAATTGGACAGTGAAGCTTTACTAATGAACCCTCAGGAAAGCTTTTCTAGTCCTTCCAAATAAACATTTTTAGTGTTTTAAATAAAAACTGGTTGGGGTCCTATGGAAAGTCCTCAACAGCTTGACTTGCAATCCTGGCATATGCTGTACCTCTTTGATCTGTTAGAGGAAAAGCAAAACTCTCACTCACCCTTCGCTCAGGTTTTCCCTTCACATCCTGCAGAAGAATCTGCTTTCCTCAGTGGGTGACTTTTGAAGGACAAGTTTCTGACACTGAGAAGGAGACAGGAAAAAGGATAGTGGTAAAGAGATGAGAAAAAGGTATTCCCCAGGGATTTCTTCCATGTTTCTTTTATACATTCAAGAGCATTTCAACCTTGCTGTGTTTATTTAAACTGATTTTTCTCTATATAAAGTACAACTCACAGGTATGAAAAGACTTAGGGGGTCCTGGTTTCTGAATAACCATACTGTCTTGAGGTTTAGAGGCTGGGGCTATTCTGCTCATTCCTTACCCTGACCAGCACGGCTTAGCACAGGAATTGAGGCATCAGGGAGTAGGAACAGATACTCCTCATGCTTCACAAGGGGAGCTTATTCCACAGATGTGCGATGCGGGACACGCTTGGAGCAGGAGCGCTCCACAGAGAGTGGTCTGGGGACTGCCATCGAAGCATGAGCAGACCGGGAGAGAGGGGATGAGACCTGCCCCGCTCGCTTTCTTCTACCCTCCTCTGGGACAGCTTCAAAGAGGCCCCAGTGGAGCTGCTCTCTCACCTTGAGCCTTTCTGGAAGGTGTCTCCTGCAGAGGCATATCTAATCTTGCACTGAAGCTGGCTGCAGGAATTCTCACCATATACTTTGACAATTAACGAGACAGCCTAATTTTAACTGCACGCTGCATTACAGCTCTGGAAAAATGAGAATCTTTCCACATCACATGAGGTTTCCCTTGCACTTGTAGTATAATGGAATTACAGACATCTATTAACTATCGTTCTATTATCCATTATTAATATAGTTCCTAAAATTCCATTTTATTCCTATTTTCTCCCATCAAGGAACATGTTACTGCAAATCCTTATATAACCCATTAGTGAGCATGGTAGTCTTCTCTGCATCCTGACCAAAGAAACCTTTGTGATGCCAGTTAGAAAGTGCTCACTGCTCACACCAAGTCCCACATCCAGTCCTTAAATTGGTCAGGGTGCGAGCAGGTACACAAGTAATTCCTGGGAAATTGTCTGTCCAACTTCAGAAGTAATATGTTTTTAAACTAACACACACACACACCAAAAAAAAAAAAAATTAAAAATATCTGAACAGCCATGCAGAATCATGACTTCACCAGTTTGAGCTGTTCAGAAACACACAGGAAGATAGTGTGTCTGCCCAGAAAATCTTACAATCTCTTTGAAGTCACGATCTCACAGGGAGATGAGAGAGATGATGTTACCCACCTGACAAATCCATGGCTGCCTAGTACAGACTTAGCAGTTTTGATTCAAGGAATTTTTTTTAAATCTATTTGGCTATTTCCAATTTTATTTCTATTATTCCAAAACCTTAAAAAAGAAAAGCATCTGTTACCATTTTTTTTTTAATCTCACTTAATTTTAATGTTTCTAGGTTACAAAATTTACTTGATTTAGCCAAGGCTGTGATTGTATGGATCATACCATCATATGCATACACATATATATGCCTTCCTATTGCTGCCACCTCCTACGATGCTGAGTGGGATTTCCATATGAGGAAGGACTTCAAAATTAAACCACCCCAAAATATTTCTGCAAAAGTAACCGTGGTGCCACTGAAATCAATGTGAATTTAGTGGCTGGGTCCAGAAAGATATTTGGTCCTTTCTCTCTTTAATCCACCCCTATGTGCCTTCAGTTATTTTCTTTGCCCTTCTCCTGACATTTGCTATTTTGGTTTTGGTTAGGGCAAAAAAGGCAACAAAATCCTGGTATTCTCTGCTGGTCTATCATGAGACAAAGGATAAAAAGATCTGTGGATCAATTATAATATTTCTATTTTAGAACTGCTCACAAAAATGTGGTATATTAGACTATACCTAAGAAAACCATTTTTCCATCTTCTTCTTCCCTTCTGCTGTGCGGTCTAGTGTTTAACAGTATTTGTCTTTCTTATTTGTAAAAATACGTGACTGATCTGTGTATATTTATGGTAGTACTTTAGTAAAGTCTATATAAACTGCCTTTCTCTTAACATAAGGAGAGATGTTAGCAAATCAGCAACAGAGAGCCCAGCCTTACTGTTATTGAAACTCAGTGCCAAAATCACCACCAGCTTCAAGGATAGAAATGAATTTTCCTGCAGTATGGTTCAGGATAACAAATTAATTGCTGTGTACTGCTTTTTTTAATAGACACGGTGTGTATTTCCATTCCAAAGCACTGAAGTGCAATAGATCTTAGCAATTTATTAGGAGCATACATATTCAAATACATGTTTTCATAATCCTTTAAAGACATGAGCATCTTTAGCACACTGCATCAAAACATAGAGCTCTAATACTGACAAAGCTCATCATGATCTTATTGGCATTTTTTACTGCAAACAGCTATAGAATACATCCCCCTTTACACCACATGACTTCAATTAATGTTCAACTAAATCATATCCAAGTGCTGTGTTTCGTAATAAAAAGGGTAAGCAGGGGTATTCAGATTGAAAAATTAGGCCCTGATTGATAATCAAGTGTATAATTCTTTCTTACGCAAATACAGATGGCAAAACTGAGTTTCCATTTTGTATAAGCTTGATTTTATGAAATTTCAGTGCATTCTTGGAGTATAAGACTAATAGAAAAGCCATTTTGAGATGTTTGCAATTGTCTTACAATTAGCTTCTCAGTTACTATATACTGAATTTGATCTGAGGAAAGAACACTTTAGAAGGCTGACTTGGCTTTCTCTGCTGAATATTGAATTACATAAATATGTGATTCACTCCAAATGGTACACAGAAGCGGTAGGATCAGATGAAATCAGAGAAATCTATGAATCCATGGAGAACCACCTCCTCCCCTTGGAATATAAACCAAATGCTGTCATTTCTAGAATAATTTTTACATCTCTCTCCTGTGCTCACTAAGTAACCAGATTTTGCTATCTTCACTCCTACTCGTGTAGTGATAGCTTACTCCAGGAATATCCCCGTTTCCCTCAGGCTGAGAACAAGGTACCACCCAACACGGGTAAAGGTGAAAGGATCGGGCCCTAATTGATTTTAATTTCTTTCTGATAAGATTTACAAAATGTAACAGAAGCGCTAATAAATCATGCAATAAAAATTATGAATAAATCGCGGGCCGAGGCTTTTTGCAGTGATTGCTTATGATGTAAGACCCTTTAATGACAGTAAGTTAAAATTGCATTGTAATGGGCTTTTGTAAATGCAATAAATCTCAGGTTTCAGTGCACTGCAGACAGCCAGTGATGTGTGTGCTGCACATGAGCTACCAACACAGGCACACGCTGCTGGTACACACTTACGTAATTATGTTGATACTTGAGGAGCAGCAGTAAATCTCAGCACTGCTACACTTACTTTGAAAAATCTTGGGTCAGGACCACTGAGGTGTTGTGACTACATGAAATAGCTTAAAATATCATACTGGCTTTTTACTTTTACTCTCCTCATACTGAGAGAGAATGTCCCTTTTAAGTAGCAATAAAATGGATTATTTGGTTTTAAATAGCAAAGGCAAAACCTATTGCTACAGAGTCTTATAATTTTCAGAGGCTAATACAAGTTAAAACATACAGTTTCATCTGCACAACCAAACCAAATGTATCATCTTTTCTCAATTTCCTTGATCGTCTACCCATTCACAAAAAAATTAAATGTACACAGAGATACATCAACAGTTACTTAATACCTACTTGTTTCGACTGCAGCAGAGTTCCTATTGCTGCCCACGTTTGCCCTCAAAAAACATATTCTTAAATACAGAAAGATCTGGTCAGTTCAGGTTGCTTATCATTTAACATATATAAGAAATTTAGCTGCAGATTCCACTTGAAAATTCATTCCAATACCCCTGTTCTATTTTTCAATTTGGGCTTCTTGCAGTCTTCATTACACTGGATCAATTGACACATATAGATGGTG
The DNA here is from genome assembly GCA_013400515.1 of Erpornis zantholeuca. Taxonomy (NCBI): domain Eukaryota; kingdom Metazoa; phylum Chordata; class Aves; order Passeriformes; family Timaliidae; genus Erpornis; species Erpornis zantholeuca. The sequence goes on from VZTN01011642.1 coordinate 140,492, forward strand.
GAGACCAGTTCTATGATTTATCCAATTATTAATTAAATTAAAACCTTCAGTCAGAATGCTTCGGACTTGATAACAGACTTCAAAACAAAATGAATAGGAATAAATCTCTAAAATGCTGAGCACCTACAACCTCCAGCAGAAGGGAGGTTATGTCCTAGAGTGGAAAAGGACACAGTCAAGAAGCTAACAGATCATCATTAAAATGCCACCCCACTTTGTAGGACCACAGTCCCAACTACCACTGATTTTAGTGAGATCCAACCAGAGACCCATGCAGACCTTTTTCGGGTAAAATTTTTCAGGACAAGGACAATTGTGTAATTGCCACAACACGCAGTGCAAAAGGGCTTGCCTTCTCCACTCTAAAAACACCACAACATGATCTCAGCCACATTGTGCTATTCCCGTTTCCCTTTTTAGCATGGATCTCCCCTTCGCTTCTAGTGTGGAGTTCTGCAAGAAATCTAGTGACAGTACGTCTTAGCACTTCTGGGGAATGTGTCCCGCATAATGCAGAGCTGATTTTAACTCAGGGTTTTTCAGTGAAGCACTTGTAAGGACAAACCAAGAACAACCTGACTGTGCTGTGATAGCTCAACGAATACCTGGACTGAGGCAATTGCTGTGGGGTGGTGGTTGGTTTTCTGGTTTTGGGGCAGTAGCAGATCAGCTTAGGTCACAATTCTAGTGTTCTGTTGTTTAGCGTCCAGTTGATGGGAGTTCACTGTCTATCCTACCAAGAAGTCCCTGAGGTGCTAGTGATTTTATTAAAAGACCTAATGTAAATTTCAAAACTGTATAGATTACTTAAAATGTTAGTTATGTCTAAGCAGCAGGAAATCAATAGTGCAAAAGTGCATTCACTGTGCTAAAGAAAGCATCTTTTGGAGAACCTGCACTGCTAAGCAAATGAGCTCAGTTTTCACTTAGTCAATGGCACAGACTACAGGCAAATAAAAAGCGTGAAATTCAGTAAAAATTCTATAGTATCTTCAACTCCAAACCACAAATTTATCTTCATGCAGATACTACCATCAGCTATAAGAACTCCTAAAACTGTGCATTTACTGTTCTCAAAGGATATCTTGGTTAGGACAGCAGGGTAAACCTTGTTTCTACCAGGTGATTTTGAACATTCATTTAGAACATTCCCACGTCCTTGGATGTGTACACAGACCAACATGGTAGAAATTTACTAGAAAGCAAAAAAAAAAAAAAAAAGAGAAAAGGAAAAAAAAAAGAAGCCCTCAAACCTAAGATTTGGGCAAATCATTACAAACAACTGAATTGATGCAGTTTATGGAGTGAGCATTTGTTAGAAGATCTGACCAAAATCCTACTGCTTGCCTGTGTTACTTCTGAAGAATCCTCTCAGAGGGAGCATCTGCAGCATGCCAATAGTGCAAGGGCAGGTCACACACATACAGCTCAGAACATTTGCAGTGGCACAAGCACACAGACTTGTTTTATTACCTCAGTATGGCACATCATTTGGGTATGCTTCAGCCCCTTTCATTTTTTATGAATTTTACTGTGCTTTACACATACAAGATGTTTAATCTTAGTATGTCATTTTCAAACTAGAAAAACAAAATTTCTCAGGCTACTTGTTTTGCATTTTTTCCTCTCTCCCTTACTATATGTTTATTACAGTAGCTAGCACAATAGAGTTAAAATTTCTGTGACACCTCTAAATGCTTGTACTATAAAAACAGCAAGTTGACAGCATCTAAGGGAAGGCTTTATACTACACTCATATGTAGTGTTTTCCAAACCAACCTGGACTGCAGCAGAAGATCACCCAAGGCTGTGATCCTTCCAAAGGTGCAGTATGTGCCTGAGCTGTGGTGGCCAGTGCGCAGACAGCAGGGCTTCTCCATCGCCACCTTCTCCGTCACTCCTGCATCAAGGAAATCTAGCAATCGCTTCCGACATCTTCACTCCTGAGGGCAGACGTGTGAAAGGGTGTCACCACGTGAGTTCAAACTTAGAATTCCCAAAACACTAACCCTGCAGTTGTAATTTTTTAAAATTTCCCAGTGCCTACTGTGTTGTCTCTGCCTGTACCCAAAACTGCCCTAGTACTGTTGGCAACTACCTTATATCAAAGCCTTGTTGATGCCCATAATTTTCCCTCACTAGTAGGAAAGACCTTTAAATGTACTTGCCAAATACATGCTGAATATAACTTATTTTCAAAAACATACTCAAATAAAAACAGGAGTTATTTGTAGTGTCAAACAGTTCCCCGGATGCAATAATCTAGTCGTTATTGTTTTTTGCTTAGAATGTGAAATTTCAAATTTAATATTCTCTTCCAACTGCACAATTTCAAATTTTCATCCGTCTCTGCTCAGGAGTCCTCCCTGCTTCACAAAGCTGCATAATCCAGGCAGTTAGTGAAGTTGTTCCAATTTGCACAGCATGAAGACTTCACAAACTAATATCCTGGGAAGATGGCAAAGCAGCATTTCCCAATAATGTGGAAGCAAGAGGCTGTTCCTCTGTGGTAATTCTGGGCTACTGAATTCAGCAAGAACAATAGCAGAAAACAGATATACATAGTGGCATTATCAGAGATGGTCTAACATTGGCATATAACAAGAGTGGTCTTTTTATTTTCAGTCACTTGTTGGAAGCCAGCTCCTGTTAGGAAATAACCATTCATTGTCCTCATGTGTTGGACTCTGGGGTAAGCCATGCAGAATAATTTAGGGATCTCTGTGCAGCACCTATGAAGAAGGAATGGGCAAAATGCACAGAAAAGTAGAAGATGATATGCAGAGTAGATGATATGCAGAATTAGAGAGGACTTTTTCACCCCAGAGTCTGAGCAGTGCTACCATGCTGCAAAGAGAGCTCCAAAGTCAGTGTGAAGACACATCACATAATTTGTTTTGAAAAGACCTACATTTCCCAGGGCTATCAATCTGTCACCTTTCAGTCGTGCCATGGAAATACAAGCATTCTTAAAATCTCTGAAGGCTGCCTTTTCATCAATATTTTAACATAAACATTCTTTGGAGATTGATCACTTAAGTTTTATTACTTTTTAATAAAAACACATTATCACCATTAAAGGAAAGTGATCTCAATTAAACTATTGCCAGGATAAATTTAACTTGGAAAAGCACTTGAACAAGTCTTTGCTAGACCAGAGCCTCTTAGAGCACGTATGCTTTAGTTCTGGTTTTAACAACCAACACACAAGTGAACAATGGCCATTATCGCTACTACATTCACTGCCTTCATGATACACTTAAAACCAGTCCAAAATCTTACTGGAAACTGTGAAGGGTGTATTGTTAAATATCCCTCTCTGCTGTAACTTACCTTATATAGGAATACTTGCCAGGGGCGCTAATGAAGCGGAGACAGTTTTGCAATTTTACCATCTGTTATCAAATCTACTCCTGCTATAACAGAAACACTATTGTATTAGAACTTAGAAGTGACAAACATTGGAAAAAAATATTTTATTTCATTATTTAAATAGGTTTGCTGCATAGTCCAAAGAACAAAATGTTTGGACAATTAATAAAACATTTTGGGACTGCTTTAATTAAAAAACAAGATAGAGCAAAAGAATAGTGATAGAGTTGAACATAACCACAACACAGCAGAGAGGTATAAATAAGAAATCACATTTTTCCACAGCCTTCAGGTTTAGACTTTAATTCAGGATAAAAATAGGGTGCGTTATGTCCTGCAGAAAAAAAAAAAACTCAACAAAAAAACCCATTTGAAATGTGAATGTCATTGAAAAATGTTTAAATGCTCCATCTACACCAGCTAATATGTGATGAATGTAGAGTACTTGGGAACTGCATCCTCCTAACCCTCTTTCCATCCTAAGTAAGGACCTTCAGGGTAAAAACTCTAAAGAACACTACAGTTTAGCTTCACTTATGTGCACTGGACTAAAAATGAACACTTAATATTTATGTGAATCATTGTCAGTGTCAAGTGAGATGAAGCTTATAAAAATAGATCCGAATCAGGGAATGAGTTTTAAGACTCAGTGGGTAAATGCCTCTTTACGTACGGTATTATTTATAGATATTTTTTAATCTGTTCTGTCATCTTGTCTCTTAAATTATTAGAAAGTAAGAAAGAAGGAACTACGGCAAATGTAGATAAAAGAGAAATCTTACTGGGAACTGTAGCAGGAATATGAGCAAAACCCAAGAAGTTTAAAGCTATGCTCCTAAGCCCCTTGCTTTCTATGGGTTCTGAATAAAAACAATTCCAGCCTATATTGCAAGTAAATATGTACTTTTGTGAACTAACTATGCTGTTGAACTATGAGGATTGATGTTTTCAAGATTCTCTGTTTGGCATCCAAAAGACTTGCTACGCCATCTGAAAACAAGCTAGTCACAAGCCAGTTTCAGGCATTGGGCTGAGTCTTGTCTCCGTGGTCTCGCAAATCCTTTGACATCCTACATTAATCAGTCCCCTCTAGATACAAATGTTGAGCTCACCATGGCCACAAGAGAAATTTCAGCATTGGATCCCAGTTTTTGTAGCTCTCTTAGAAGTCAATGACAACTGCAGATGGTCCCTAAGTTGATCCCCAAAGGTTCTAAGCATTAAAGACTTAAAATGTCATTGTGGTAATTTTATGCATCTATTTATCATCATCTGATAAGGAGCCTGCCAGTACTAATATTGCCCTGCATCAACAAGACTCTGTGAGTCTCGACCATTTATGAAAATACTTTAAAAAGCTTCTACAAAAAGGACAAACTATAATGAAAAGAAGATTAGAATTTGAAGCAAGTATTCAATATTGAAGGGCAAGATACTCAAGACAATTAGGATGAAGGTCACCTTGTACCAAAATGCAAAGGAAGGGAGCACATCCACAAGGCTTCTGCTGGGTTCTTGCAAACAGGGGAATGTTATGTTTCACATGTAGGAATCTGGGGAGGTCATACTTACCTTCATTCTGCTAGCAGGTGGAGAACTCTCCTTTGAAGCAATTGGAGCCATTTCTTCCTTTATCCAGACACATTACACAACCTCTATCAGACAGGAAATAAAACTGGGTAAAGCAGGGAGCTTTACCTGGGTTTATGTGGTTATGGAATACTGCACAAGGGGAATATGTATCCACAGGCCTTTGCTTTGACCATTCAGGTACCATTTTTGTAAGCACCAAGGGGAAGTGGTTTTTGTACTCTCTTCACCCAGGTAGGATTTCAACATAGCTGTTTGTCTGCTGAGAGCAACACACAGAGCTGCTCTTTGATTTGAAGATGTTTCTTGCAAATATCAGCTTTTCCTGCTCTTGACTTCAGTAGCAAGATCTAATTCAGACCAGTGAGAAATTGCATCTAATATTTTTCTTCTAATTGTCCCAAATCTATTTTAGAAGTGAGATGTACGTGTTCACAGGCATAAGAATTGCAGTAAATTTAAGCAGAGGTCGTAGTCGTGAATGTTAGGAATAATTGCTTTTTTTTTTCTTGACACGAGGATATCTGAGGATATTGTTCATCCCGGTAGTCAGCCGGGTTTTATTTAGCAATGTCAGTCTAACAGATGCAATTTCCACTTATGATAACTGTGGGCACATCATTAATTTTAGTAACTGCAAAACTTATAGTAGAAATAATTTTCTGTGACATCCCTTGCTCCTTACTTTGACAACTGCAGAAAATAAAAAATAAAGAGAGATTTCTGCTATGAGATTGTACGACTGTCAAGATACAGCAGTAGTTTAGTCTAAAGATCTGTAATGTACACAGATGGCAAAAGTGTCACAAATACATCCAGAAATTATGTGTGAAAACTACATTCACAAGTCTTCCACTGTGTTTATTGAGAGACCAGAAACTGTATTTCGACAGGAATATCAATAAGGACTTGGATTCAAATGAAAAAAAATATTTTCCATTTACTACCTACACTGCATAGGGTACTAGCTGTAATCAAGAAAAATTTCAGGATGGCAGGAGGCTCTCAAGCTGCATAATTCTGAATAACATGCAGTGGAGTCCTGCCATTAAAATGCCCACAGGCCACAAAAATGCTTTTAAGCCAACTCAGTAGCCCACATTACAAATTCTAGTTAACAAAACTGACCACAGGATCACAGCTTAGGGTAGAATACATTCTACATTTTTTTAAAATACATCTGCCTTCATCAAAATGCTTAGTGGTCACTCATGGTTTTCAGTCTCCCATTATGCTGAAGCAGTAACTTTATTTCTTTTTTTTTAAACATGCAGAAAGACATGAGCCACAAGTAAAGTCACCGTTCTTGTCACCAGCCCCTCTAACATTTATTGCATGAAGTTATTTGCCTTTCCAATTCAGCTGCTCGTGAGAGTTGCAAGGAAGGGAAAACATCCATGCCTTGATGTTTTTGGAAGTTTGCATTTTTGGAAGTTTTGCAGATGACATTTAGGAAGCTTTCTCACAATACACAGACTTTTTGACTAAGAAAGTCTATTGTATGTATTCTAGTTTCACAGCTAGGGCTGGACAAAGAAATGTAGTTATATTTTGGCAACAAAGTATTTTTTCCTCCCATTTCTCCCCCTCCTCTCAAATAACATTTATTCAAAGCTTTTCCCTTTTCTCTATAAGAAAAAGCCCAAAGTTTCCCTTCTCTCACCAGTATCAGTTTCTTTTTGCCCCCTCACACTGACTTAATAAAAAAGTGAAAATGAAAATGATAGTCAGAAAAAAAGAACAAAGTGGCAAAATTTAAGAGGGAATGACCAGGAGATAATAAGGAAATAACTTTCTGCACAATATTTTGCTAAAATCTTTAGGTAAGAAAAAAGCCTTGCTAGTTTGAAGCGTGAAGGACAAATAACAAACCTTGTTGAATGGAAAAAAGGATCTCCTTTTTTTCCAAATTGCTTTTATAATTTCCATTGAGTTACTTACAAGTACACATCCATCTTCCTGCAGTCCTTTAGCTTGATTGAGGTGAGGGGTTTTTGTTTGATTAGTTTTAAATTAGTTCAGAATATAAACTGCTTTCCATGTAGGTCAGAAAAAAATATCTTCAAATGATTCTCAACCTGGCACTGTATTTGTTTAGCCTTTTCTGGACATGAAAATACTCTTCCTTTTAGAAACATCAACATCTTCTTGTCCTTTTGATAGTTTGTCTTTCACCCAGAGGCTGTGGCACCAATTCTGGGTTTTAAACAGCATTTTAATCGTTGCTGAATAGCTGCTCTCCTGCTCACAGAGCATAAGATGCCATGCAGCAGAGGAACCACAGTCACCATCAGATGTGAGAAGGACATTCCTGAAGTGGAACTGCAGAAAACAGTGGTTGCAATGTAAGCAGTGAGAAGGAAAATGCCTGGAGGAGGATCTGTCTCCTAGAAATAGGAGATGGAAGGAGTCTTCAGAACTAGAAAAACAAATCACTGTGGGGAGAGGGAAGTCTCACCCCTCAATGTTCACTGGACATTGAGGGGCAAATGGAGTTAGGACCCTGGAAAGGGAACACAGGATGACAAAGCAGCAGATTGCCAGAAGAGAAAGACAGTCAAGAGTATGAAATTTCAGACTGTGACCACTTAACAGCAAATCCCTTTTCAGCAAGGTGAGAACAACCTAGTCAGAGTAATTCAAATGAGTTAGCAATATGCAGTACCTTCTGCACGGGCTGCAAGCCCTCACGAGAGCCCAAGGGAAGGGGGTTTACAGTAAGAGATTTTGTGGTCAAAAGAGCAGATTTTGCTACTGCTAGTTTGCCAAAGAATATAAAAAGGATTAGGCTCTACGTGAAAAGCTTCATGTATTGTCACCAGTGCTAATTCTGGAGAAGCCTTTGCTGTAAGGACACGTGAGGATTTTGGACAGCGTGTTCTGATGCACTCATTTTCTTTTGTGAAGGTCGGACACCTTGATGGCTGGCACAAGAGCTGGGCAGGACAAAAAAAGAGAGAGAAAGAGGCCAACTTCATCTCCTTAAGAGCTCTAGAGTGGATATTTCAGCATTCCAACCTAGCCAAACTAACTTCTCCTATCAGGAGTCCTGCTCAAGAATTATGTCCTTCAGCTCACACCCAGACTCTTCAGCTGTGATCCAACACTAAATGGGGTTTCAGGAGAAAACGACTGGCTTAAATACATAGGGCACTTGTGGAAGTGAGCACGCCACAGGCACTTGCTCTGTCAGACTAAAAGATGGTGTGCTGGTTTCAGCAGTGGTCCTTGTATGACAATTATTCTAGGAGTAATCCTCATTCACCTCTTCGCCCTTGTTTGATCACATTAATTAAAAAGAAAAGAAGGTGTAGAATAAATGAGCAAGCTTTGATTAAGACTGTTTGCTGTCTAATGAAAAGATGTGGCTTGTTCATGTATTCTGTTCACTGGGGACTCCAATATGAAAATATGTGTAAGATTTGGTGGCAGATACAGTGTTGGAGCTGAGGCAACAAGGAGATAAGGTAGCAAACAAAAGTGTTACCATCTTATGTGGGAAGCCCAGAAATGCACCAGCTCTTGATATGACTTCAAATGAGACTTCTGGCAAGCCACAACTTCTAGGTAATGATTTAGATCTATAATCAGGATAATAGAACATTATTTATCTATCTCTTCTGGGTATTGTGGAGACTAACAGTTGTACTGTAATTTGGAGATAAATTGGAGACATTAGATGAATTTCCGCTATCACATTTGCTCTAAGCAGGTGAAGTGAGGACACCTTGACACAGAAGGAACTAAAGTTTTCTCAAAATAAATCAGAGAGATCAGAAGGCAATTTTATCTTTGCTTCATTCTGATTATTCAGCATTTCTCAATAAGATTGACAGGAAATGAGAAAACAAAGCTTCCATGGATCAGGGAGGTAAAATCTAGTAACATTTAACACTGCATCTACAAAACAGCAGCTTAAAATCCAGAAAATTATTTCTGCTGTTTCAGATGAAAAATTAATGCAAGATGCACCCAGTAGATTGTGCCTAATAGACTATTGACAGATCTAATAAATAACTTTTAATTACATAATGACAAAATTTAAACTTGTATCTCCTCATATAGGCATTTTAATACAAAAATATATGAAGTTAAACACTAACATGCTTAACCCAACCCCACATTTTAACTGGCCCTGGTTTGTGGCAATCCCATAAAGCCAGAAAATAGTTTAAGGGAATTAACCCCTTGTCTCCCTAAACTGTGTATTCTGACTAGATGTTTTGAATGGAAGGAGCAAGTTATACATCAGCCCTGAAGTGCCACAGAATGAACCTTTGATTTTTATCTTGGCTGTTGTCAGAAAACACATCGCCTTCCCGGGGCAGGCAGACTAAGTATGAGCTGAGAGCTGTGTCTAGCAAAGCGGGTCTCTTCCAAGAGACCAACACCCTACGGAATAAGATGCCAGAGCAGATGCTGTGTGTGCTGAAGCCTTACATACACTGTGGCTCCCTGAGCAATCCCAGCAAGGCACAAAGCAGAGTGGGAGCACTCACCTTTTTCTCAGCTGGGCTGGCTCTGGCTTCCAGGATCATCGTTACATTAAAAGACTTCTGACACAAAAGGCATCAGGCAGATATTGAGGATGAGCTAATCACTTCCCAGGGATTGCCATTCAGCCAGAAGTGGCAGAAGTATGGTTACAGATCAGGGGAGAGGCAGAGAAGTCAGGAGAGACTGACATGGCAGAATGACACTGGGACCTCTTCTGGCAGTATGCTGGGACAAGAAGTAGCCCAGTTATTCTTCTGGAGACTCAGCCTGGATAAAAGTTGCACATCTGCTTTGCAGATGCCAGTGTCTCTGAAAATTCTCTTTGATTGGGATGCAGAGCAGAGAGTGTATTGCAGATACGTGAGCAGCACAAGACTCTCCACTCTAATAATCTGGTAATTCTTGCTATAGTTGAGCAGAAAATGGCTGGATGCCTTGGGCATTGCTCAGGGGCCATTGTGCTCCTCAAAAATATGTACTCCTTTGGAAGGATTAATTCTACCTCATATTTACCATGGATTTATTCCTTATGGCACACAGGGACGGCCTGAAATCACTGATATCACTACCTAATTCAAGGAATCAAAAGTGGCAAATTTGACCTCCCTGTTCATTTTTTTTCTTGAGCAGTTCCTGAAGGGACCAGGAATTACTCCTTTTCCAAATGGAATAACAACAGAAAGCTGCTGGAATTTCAACAAAAAAACCTCAAAAAAACCCTCAAAAAAAAAAAACCAAAAAAAACCAAAAAAACCCAAAAAAACCACCACCCACCAAAAACCCAAACCAACAAAACCATCTCTTTCTTCCTCAGTGTTCACTGATTATAATTAATGTGAAGTTAATCAAAACTCAGAGCAAGACCAAAGAAAAAAGGTCAGAAAGCAATTATATTAGAAATATGTTCCCCAGTCAATTGCTTGCTTTTCAGGCTTTAGCTGTGTGGCAATTTCAGTACTTATGCAACTACCATAGAATTTTCTAGGTCTGAGTTTACTTCAGAAGCAGAAACTTCTCACCAACCAACCCCTTCAGGTCCAAGCCCAAGAACTTTTTTGTTATGGGGGTGGGGTTGGGGGGGAGGAATGAGCTCCCTTCACACCCTCACCCCCTCAGATGCCACCACTGCATCACAGAAGAAACTATCACGCACCTTCCTGCTTACTGCAGATCGAGTCAAGGGCACTTGGAGTCATCCGGGAGACACTGCCTCACAGCACACAGCCCTTGCAGGGAGAAATCCTCTGGGGAAATCAGTTTGTGGCAGATTTCATATCGTGCCAGGTTAACAGCATGTGTATCCCTGTCCTTTCAGCACAGGTTGGAAGGAACAGTATTTGCTAAGGCTACACAGCCAAAAAGCGTACTTTAAAAATACACGCTGTAGTCAGATGTCTGCTTGTAACATTTATGACTTGGCAGATTGACTCGCACATCAGGCACACATTTGATGGTTAATTCTGAGCCCTAATGCAGAAGAGCAGTCTTCTACCTGGCTGGTGTCTATCCTTTACAAAAGGCAAAGGAGTGCATAAATTAGGTTTAAAAAGAGGTAGGCATTTTCTACCCACAGAGTGGAGTCACTGTAGGTGGATTATTATCCAGGAATACCGAAGAGGTAAGAAGTCTGTGATTTAACCCATTCTTTGTAGTCTCCTTGCCCGCTACTGTTGGTACTGCTGAGTCTGAAATTACCCATATGTTAAAATCTTTCAGGGGGTTCTGCAGCACAGCAGCTGCATTTCAGAGAGTCAGGAAGAGTTAAAGCCCCAAAGAAAGGATTTTATTCTGAAATACTACCAGCTAAGCCCACAGTAGCATCTAGTTGTCTCTGCTGATGTTGGCAACTATGAGGTTGTTCCAGTTTACTCCCTCACCAGGCCCTGCTCTACAAATGTCATGTCTTAGCAGAACAGGATGAACTCTAAACCACCTTACAGATGACCAGCAGGATTGCAAAACCTATTTCTTCTGCAGTATCTTTACTACTGGGAAAACAAAAAGCAATAGTTTTCAAAGTGCAAACTGAGACATTTCTACATCAGGATACAAGCATGACCTTTATCTAGCACAAATAAGGCATAGAGATGTTCAGCTGAACACAGACACCTTCACTTACTCCAGCTGAGAACCTGGTCTTCAACAGTGAGCTTAAAGAAAGCATTGTGAATTGTGATGAATAAAAATAATCAACATTGGGGCTGAGCATCCCTAAATTCCAGTGATTTGCCTACAAAGTGCTGACAGTGAGCATCTTCAGAAATAGGACCTATAAGAATAGCCAAAAAAGAGGAGGATTTATAAATATATGAGATGAGTTTTAGATTATCATAGGTATCCCTGCTCTACTTCAACATTTCATATTTATGCAAAGAGAATAATATTTTCCTTGTCCATAACAATTTTCAGAAATTCAAAATACTTTACAAAAATGACTTAATCCTTTCAGTGAGATATGCAAGTATTCTTTCAATTTTCTCACAAGATGTGTGATCTGCAGCACACAAAGGTCCCACTTATTTCTTAAATTAATCCAAAGTAATAATTAACAAAAATAAGAAAGAAGTCCTGCCTCCCCCTACTTAAAAATTATTTTTCACCAGACTCACCCTTGTCAATAGGTCTAAACAGGTCAAAAGCAATAATACTAAATCCAGGAGTATCTCGGCTGTGTTTAGTTCCAATGGGTGCTGCTCTAAAATCTGTGATTCTCCCTGAGATGGGTCACAAAGGCTCAGTATTTTCTGGGCAGATGGGCATCTGTTACATCACCTTGCTCTTTTTCCATGCATACCCATCTTTGTTCTCTAGCAAACATGCAAGTATCTTACACTCACCAAGTGCCACTAAGGTGCAGGCAGGGACATAGACTTGTCCCCATCCTCTCCTGACCACACACAGGGAGAAGGCCAAGCACTGCTGGCATGTGCAGCCTCCAAGAGAAAGACACCAGGCGAGGTGAGCCAGAGCCACCTCTTGAGAGGAGACAGGGGAGCTACTTGCAATGAAAAGAAAAGCTGTGCCATGTTAGTCAACAGAGCTATTTGTGCCTGAGGGCACAAATGAGAGAGGAATCCCGCAAGAGAGAAGCGGAGTGTAGGAACAATTTTCTCCTCAACAGCAACATTGCACCTGCCCTTCCCATCTTCCTCCTCACCATCCCCTGCTGATGCTCCCCTTAGTGGCTTGGACATACTGGCCTACAAGGTGCTCAGTTTAAAACTATTGCCAGTAGACCCTAATTCTTATTTCTGTTCTGCACCACAGGGGCGCTGGGCAGAATTTCCATTGTAATCAGACATCTCATACCCTGTTACAAAGAATATTAAAACGTACCAGAACTCCTTCACCTCCCTACAGCAGCCTGTGCGTGGGATTGCCCAGTGGTGCAATTTCAAATCCCAAACATGGATCCCTTCACACTCCCATGTTTGCTTATAGCAATACATCAGTTAATTAGTTGAGCTCAGCCATCATATTGGGAGCATTAAAGTTCAGGCTCCTTGCTAAACAGAAATCTGGGCAAGGCGCCTGAACTTTCTGACTACCTTAAACTCCTGAAGCAGGTCTCTTAAATAAAGCATTGCTCAACTCTTCTCTTGGAGATCTCCTGTAGTTGTATTCTTTTTGATAGTTGACCCTAGTACTTGCTGATATAGCTGAGCTGAAATTCTTATCTGTGACCTTGTCAGGGCTGAAATTTTTAGTGCAGCTATATTCGCTTTCCACCACCAAAAAAAAGAAAAGAAAAGAAAAAGTTTTCCTGATCTTTTTTGACACAAATTGCAGGGAATGGTTTTAAGATAACACATGAATTAAGGGCACCATTGGCATAAAACTAAATTCTGTTTTAAGACTGCCAAATGGTGCAGCTCAGGAATAGATGTAGAGATTTCCAAAAATAACATTTCTACCATGAAAAATTCACACAAAATTCCCCAAAATTACTCTGAAAGCATACTACTGCCTTTATTACTTTATTGTCCTGAGAGTTACTTACTGTTTTCTTGGAGGAACACTCAGAGGCCCCATTACAGAACAAAGCCATGCTATGATAGGTCATTTAAGTAGGGAGACTGAGATAGTTTTCAATGATAATTAGTATGAGCAAAATAAGCTTAATTTATATAGGCACATAGATCCTCATACATATTTAAACTCTGAGAACTATGTCCTTTTTTACTACAAATGTGGAGCCTAGCTGGAGACTAGGGGAAAAAAATCTTTCTACAGAAAACAGAGGAGATCCACTTCAATATTAATTTCTGGGACCCTAAGTCATTACATTTTTAAATTTGGGAAAGTCACTGTGATTGTTTAATGAGTTCTCATATCTTCTTAATCCTTCAAAATACAAACTGTTAACAGTCTACTTGTTTCTACAGGTATGACTTATGAATAATTAAATAATCCCTACACACTTGTGAATATTCGAAAGGATTCATAAAACAGTTTCTAACATACTCCAGAGACATCTGCAACAAGGCCTCTGACCTCCTGTATCAGAGTCCACCAGTCAATCCAGCTGTCCCTTTGCATATTCCCGAGGTTGTGCTCCTCCATGAGAAAAGGGTAACACCAGTGGAAACAGGAATTTAAATGCTGTCTCTCAGTATCTTTAGCTTTTTCTCAGCAGAATATTTTCCTGTCATAAGGAGACAGAAACTAAGGCATTATGTTAACACCCATGCATCCAATTTTAAATCCCATGCTACTCCATACATTAAAATCAGTTTTCCCAGGGAGAAGGGTAGTTTCCCCAAGGGTGGCTGTCATCTTGGGCCTCACCAGTTTCTAGATCTCTTAGCTGACCAATTTTTTTTTTTACAACATTGTAATTACTACTTTTCAAAATCATCTTTGGTCAAAGTCCAGCCCAAGAAAAAACAGATTGAGAAGCTACTAATTTAAGAAGCTGAAACAGAGTTAGAGCTTGCTAAGGCATCTGATGAATTGAGGCACGTGCTGCAACGTAGCAGACTATTTGCACAGGAGAATTAGGTGCCACGTTGCTCATGTAGTGCCCACAGATACTGGAACTTTCTCAGGAGACTGACTTTGCCCAACCCTCATTCACACATCCTCTGTTAAGGGAAGCGAGCGAGGAAGCCCAGCACAGTAAGGTTTTATCTGACTGGAGCAGGACACATTGGCAACCGCAATACTGGAAGATCCAGCGCAGCAGCCTGGATGTTATCCATCTAATTTCAGTATCTAATCTCTCTAGACACTTATAATCTGACACTCAGTGGTGTGCTCCATCTTAGCTGATAGTGAAATCATTTAATACAAGTGGGTAGTGAGGTAGGTGACAAGCTGATTGATGGCAATATCTTCATTTAAAGCTATATAATGCCACCAGACAGAGGTCTAGAGCAGCTCAGGAGCTCTGCCTAAATCTGTTGGTATCCATGCAGGTTTATCATGCCAGACTGTGGCTTATACAATCTATTAAATCATTTTCCTAAAAAGAACGTGAGCTACCTCAAGCGCATTAAAGCAGAGTGTCAGCATCTCACAGGATACTCAACAGTGAGATTACAGTGAGGTCCATAATTTCTCCCTCCTGCCAGTGAGAATCTTTTCTCTACCTTACAGTAACCAGAAGGGATACTGGCTCCTTGAAGCTGCTTGTACCTTCAACTGTGACCTCAAATGCCGCAGCAGCAGAGCTGCTCTCTGACAAGCACCAACACTGCCCATGCTTGGGGTCACAACTCTGCCTGCACAACCTGCAGTGAGAATCCAGCCCTTGGAGGCAAATCTGGTGTCCATAATTTGCTACAAATGGATGAGGGGTCCAGCAAGCACCAGGAGCACAGATGAAAATATAGTGATGCTCCTGCACATAGAGAGTGATTCCTACATACTAAGACACATAATTAAAGTGTGGAAAAGCTTTTGCCTCTCTATTTCTTTGTAGAACTCCTGCTTGGAGAACCCAGAGGGCAGACTGGGCCCCACAGGGAATCCCTAAGAAGTCCACTCTTGATGAGTCTGCAGTCAAAGCCTAAAGGCAGGCTCATGTAAAGGAAATAGGGGCTGTAGTGAGTTTAGGGAGAAGAAATGTCTGTTCCTTTCATTTCTTAAGGGCGTTAAACACATCGGGTTAATAATCCATGCCTACTTGTGTCCGTCCCCTAAGCACCGCTGCTTCTGAGAAGAGCAATGGGAGAAGAGTCCCTGTCCACCCTTGTATTGCCATGGAGACACTACCTGTACAACTTCTGCAGCCAAAAATTCCCTCAAATCAAATGGGTTTTTAAGTCTGTAGACAACCTATTGTTCTGCCTTAAGGAAGAAGATATGGGAAAAATGGGGTTTTCTCACCTGCATCAGCACTCTCATGGAAACTGAGTCCAGACAGTCTCGAAATCACTGTTCAGACCTGCACAAGAGCTTTAAATGCATTTTAATATAGCTCCTGTGGGAAAAAATCAAAACAGCTTCCTCTTAATTCACTAAGGAATAATAGAGGTAGTGGCTAATTCTGTCCAAATTCTTTCATGCTTCATTCAAGGTCTGCATTGTGGGGCTGTTTCTAATCCAACAGCAGCACAAAGATGAGCTTTCAGGAAAACCTGCATTGTCCAAGGTGTTCCAGTGGCCATAACCAACAGCATTTCTGTACAAAAGGCTGAATTCATATTGTTTGTGATGAGACTGTGACACACCAGCATTTTACACCCTTTGAACAGCGGGGATAAGATGAAGAGAATTTTATGGCTAGTGATTGCCTTTCTTAATGAAGGAGCTTTGTCTCTCCGGTGCCGGGTGTTGTTGCAGTTTCTGTGGTAACGACTGATTGCACAGAGAAAGAAGTCAGTGTAAATTGCTGGCATGTAAACAACAGCTACCTTTGAGTCTGGTTTACATATATACCTTTTCTAAATCGGTTTATGATCCATTTCTACGAGCTAATTGTTAATGCCTACAGTATTTATTATTTTAATTTGGAAGCTGTTGAACAAAAGTCTTTTGTGACATACATTACATACCACACTTTGCCAATATGTAAATCCAACTTCTAATTTAGGATAAAACCCATCTGATTTTTGTCCACACAGAAAAGTTAATTCTTTAGAAAATCAGATGCGAACCCTTTCAATGAAAATGACAAAACAGAAAAGTACAGAGTATACAATATATACACTTATATACTAGCAAATAGAAGATTACATGGTGTGAAAGATAAGAGCAGGTAAATCTTTTTTCCACCCTGTTTTCATGGAAGAAATTTTTGTGTGTGGATCCTAGGGAGTAGTGTTTCAAGTGACTGCAATGAAGCAACAAAGAAGTCCAGGCTTAATAGTTTTAATTTTAAAAAACAGTTCATATTCAGAGTTAAGGTTTCAGTAACCATACGTAAAACCTTTAAAATAACTCAGGAAATGCCTTCAGAAATCAAGACTGCAATGATTGGTGCCATTTCTTTCACTACCCACATCTACTCACACCCTACTTCTCTAGAAACACATTCTCAAAATGGAAGCAGCTTCTCAAGCACCAAGTTGTGTTTCTGGTTTACTGAATTCCCACAGAGTACTGAAGTTTCACTGAGTAGAAACTAAGGCATCCAGACGAATTTGTTTAGTCATGAAAGGAACAGAAGAATGGAAGACAAACAAGTTGCAAGAATGGAAACTCCTGAACTAGTTTTCTACCAGCTTCTCACAATCCACATATGCTTTATGAAATGTGTTTGTGTTGACTAAGATACAGGACTAGCTCCTTAAAAAAAAAATGGGGCACAGTCATTCATTTCTCTCAGTCCAGCTCTGAAGAATTTTCCGTAACACAGAGGTTTTGGGCAACCATTCTCAACTAAATTACTTTCTTACCTGAAGGGTAAAAGCAATACCAAGTATTCCACAGAAATACGTTGACGTACACCAATCACTTGGCAGCCCAAATCCCACTGCAGTCAACAGATTTATACTGGCAGAAGCACAGATGGAGCTATTCCTGGAAGTTGCTTGATGTACTGGTGACGTGGCTGAAAATAAACAGCCCCAGAACCATATACTGGGCTGGAAAACCCCAGTTGTTCTACAGTTAGGTCTGACTATGGCAAAGCTGGCTTCACTTGGCTGTGGCACCCAGAAGCCAGGGTAATGGAGGTTTCCAGCTTGTCCTGGTGCACTCAGACTCAGCAGTGCTACAGCTGCATTTCCAGCTGTTACAGCACATTATTTAATATTCCATTACTTCAGTTTCTGAGTGGAGATGGACCTTGAGTTGCTTGTCACAGGGGAGTTCTCCTGGGCAGTGCTGCTCTTTGGCTTTTAGCATTTCCTTTCACAACAGGCAAGAGCTATTCCCATCACCTCCTGGCTGTTTGTCGTTGCTCTCCAACATTGTATCAGGCTGTCACACCAGGACAGCTACAGAGCTGCAAGCACTTTGAGTCAGCACGGCTTCACAGCAAGGGGGATGGCCCTGGAAAGGAAGGAGCAGCCTCCCCTCCCAGCCCAACAGCTGCTCTGACAGGGACAACCTCAGGTCACCCAGAGCTGCTCTCACACCAGCAGCTCCAAAGGCTGCCCACGCAATTGCATAGGAAAGGAGAAAAAAAGCAGAATCCCAAAGGCCACAGTAAAGATGTCCCCCATGGATTAGCTTTGTTTCAATCAATCAAAATGACACATCTGCCACATGTCAACAGCTTTCATTCCTCCCTGCTGTAGCCTCTCCTTCATCTCGCAGTAGTTCAGATGGTCAAATCTGGACCTAGTTTGGCTCAGGATTTCAGTTTGGGCTCAGGATTTCTGGATAATGCTGTGTTTGAAGGCAGCTAGGATCCAATCCATGTCCTTGAAAAAGGACGGTCAGCAGATCCAGAAGCCTGATTCTGAATGAAGAATTCCACACTCAATTCAGGCACCCATTTCCATTAAGTGTTATCTGACAGATGGTGAAAGGCAATACTCAAGGCACCTGATGGATATTGAAGGAGAGTTTTAAACCATCTTAAAAGTACTCTGTGCTTATGTTTCCCAATTTTAAGTAAAATTATTTCAAGAGGAATTGGTACCTAAGTTAACAGATCCCATTACAGATTTGTCCTTTTGAGAAAGCATTCTCTAGTTAATTTTTTTAATTGCACGACAACTTGATGTTTTCTAAACAAAGATAGAAATATCCATTCTTTTACAAATAGCCCTCTCTGATTCTACTGAAATTAACAGCTTTTTTAAAAAACAAATTATTGTAATTTGCAGGTCAACTACAAATTTGCTAATTATTTAGCCAGAATTTCAGTATATCAAGAGAAACACCACTCCCTGTTTTTATCTGGTTATAAGGGAAATATAGCTCATTGCTTGAGTACATAATTTGCTTATGTACTCTCCCATTTGCTTTGGGAGAGAAATATTTTTAAATTATGATTGGCGAATATGTAACCTAGAATTATAACAGTGATAATATCTATTCTGTTTCTTAGACTTAAATAATTAGGACCACTAGCCCAATGCAAGCAAAAGGGAGGAGCAAGGTATGTTCAAAACAATCAGACATTTCTAGATACTAACTGATATTTTAAGATGGCTTTAAAAATTTTCCCATATATTAATTACACCACCCCTGGAGATCAGCAGACATTTCATTATTGACTGCAATGGGAAGAGAACCTCACCTGTATTCTGTCGTCCATACTTTACCAAACAATTCATCTGGTATTGACAGATGTCTGAGACAGCAGGACTTTTATGCTGCACTGATGCTAAATACAGCAATTGGCAGCATTGTCTCTAGCCAAGTGAATTTAGGCTGTCAGAGACAGTGTTTCTGTAACTACTCCTTACAGGAAGAATTAATTGTTTTATCATTTTTCCCAGGATTTAAAAACCTCTATTAATAATTTGCTTGCTTGTAAACTGAAAGGTAAATTGGTGCCAGTATTTCATGATGGTCTTGTCAGAATCCCATAGCAGTCTAACTTTTCCTTAAAACATAGATGTTCTTCACAGTTTTTGTGATTTATGAAGATGACAACACGTCATCTTCCTGAAATCCCCAAAGCCTTTCCACTGGTCTCCCCTCCTTCATAAGATCAGAGTTGTGTAAGGAAGAAAGGTCCTCAGACTGGAGCTGGTGAGGAACAGGCTTCTGCCCCAGCTGCCACCATCTGTTCAGCTGACCATCTTGTGTGCTCAGAAAGTCACCACCAGAAAAGGAGGCTGCTTCAGGCTGCTGACTGCATACCCTCGGGGAGCAAGGCCAGGGCACACAGGGACACCCACGCTCCTGAGGGCAGGTCAGCAACAAACACTCAGGTGTACCAAAGACCTGTGATCTGCCTTCTTTCCTCTGGGGATGCACACTGATCACAGCATAGTCTTACCCTGTGCTTCTGGCCTAGGCAGCTATTTCTTTCTGAGAACAAAGACAGTAGAACAGCACATTAAGGGCCAAGGTTTCATGTTTCTGTTTATCTGGGAGGGTTCTGAGTAGAAACAAGCTTTGGATGCCAAGAGATCTATATAAAGAACATGGCCTTAGTGATTAGGTCCTAGGATGTGGCATACAAAACACAAACAAACAAACAAAGAGCAAGAAACAAAGATGTAGATTTATGATCCAAACCAAGAAGCCAAGAGTACTTGTGGAGATTCCCATAGCAAAGGAAGAAAAATGAGTGAGAACACAAAGTACTACAAAAACTGTCAGTTATTTAAGGCAGAACTGGTAAAAATGAATTGGAAAGTTTCCAAAGAATGTCTTTTTGCTTTATTATTTATAATGGCAACTGCTTTGTATAAACTACCTTACACAATTGTTTTTGCCTTCACCCTGATTTATCTTACTTTCCTTGACAGATTCTGCCAGAACTGTTTAAATAATAATTTGATGTGCTACATGCAGATTTTCCTGTCTACCCTCCACCCTCACACGCACACAACCTAGCAGTCTTCACTGCAAATTGCATAGGGATCTACCATGCAGTTTCTCCACATAAAAGATGTTGCTTTGCTTTCAGACAGAAGAGGTTTGACTTTTTTGAATGTCATCCAGAGACACAAGAAATTAAGGGGGAAAAAGAAATACATTACCACTATGATGCTTAAAGTCTCCTTAGGGATACTTTGCACTTCCCATTCACATTCTCTGCTTCATCTGCATGCAGAGGTCTCAGAGACACCAGAAAAAGAGACAGGGAACAGAACTGAGAAGTGGAAAACTGTTAACAAAGAGTTTTTTGCCTCTTGAGCACATTGCCCAATTAAGAAAATTTAAAAAAAGTACTTTGCATGCACTCGATATTTTCTAAGATGCTCTGCAGTGTTTGAAAAATAAATATTAAAAACCAAGGAGATTGGGATGGAACACAAAGAGATATAAATTCAGATGAATTATTAGTTCAAATTCAATCTGAAATCAAAAACCAGAGAAGTATGTACGTAGAGGAAGGTACAAGTGACAGGAGCTGCAGGATCTGATAGCAATGAATGTTGTGGAACAGTTGAGACTTAAGTCCATTTTAGGGTAGCCAGAACAGGCATGGACATAAACTTTGCTGGACAGGTTGGAGTAGGTCATGAGGCAACCTGCAACCTGCCAGATATAAGAAAATAACCTAACTAAATCTGGTTGTAATTTTGCTGCAGTTGACAGTAAAAGGAAACTAGAAGCTTGTTCTTGTAAACAGGGTGAGCATAGGAGAACCTGTCCAGATGTTACATGAAATTTTTTGAGTTGTGTGTTCAAGTCCCACATGTGTGCTTCCCTCAATTAACTGAATTAAATCAATTGGTCAGGGTCATAATTTGCCCTTAGAATAGCATCCAGACTAGGCACATGATTTCTGCATGATTTTTTGGGGGTTGGGTTTGTTCTTTTTCAACTACACTGAATTAAGATTTTCTAGGGTGGAAGGAAATGAAAGAGATGCCAGATCTCGATATGGCACTAACTCGAGTAGGACAACAGTGGTGCTTTTGTATACACCACCTGTTAATGAAAGTCATTTGTACTTATGGGTAAGAGTTAGCAACTCGACTGTTAATGTGTGTGGTGCTTTACCACCAAAAAATCTTTCTTCCCTGTGTCCCCTCTGTGAAGCCATGACTTGCAGATACCTGCAAAGTCTCTTCAACTGAGAGCTTTCAGTATACTTGAGACCACAGCACACTTGAAAGGTCATTATTTATCACCATTCATCAAATAGGAAGCAATTAACTTTTAATGGAAAAATCAAGTCAATATGTCAAGAGGGGGTTTTTTTTGACATGCCACAGCTTTATGAACTGCTGGAGAAAATCAGGCAGCCTGTAGGGAAGCAGGAAACCTTTTATTTGCTAGTGAGGAGAATCCTAACAGGTCTCTCTTGTGTTGTGGTATGTAAGGTAAAACACAGCCAGATAGGACAGCAACACTTAAAATCACATAGCTCAAGTATTTCCCTCTCTCACACAGCCTGGTTTCCTTCTTTCCAAATATTTGCAGTGAGAGTTCATTTTCCTTCCTGCTTACCCTATCGCTGAACAAAAATAATGCTAGCAAAAGCACACTGCACACAACTGAAACGGAAAACCAGCTAACAAATATAAAGTAGTCATATTGAACCGGGGTGGTTTAATCTCATTCTGATTTAACAAGCTTGTTTTGTTTAACTATTTTTCTATGTCCTTTGGAAAAAACAAAAACCAGAGAGAGACGGTGCAACCACGCTGCTTCCAAGCAGCAATTCATTTACACAAATCTCCTTTGAATAACATAAGAGTAAGAGCCTTGTAGTCTTTCCCCTCTTAGGATATTCCTTCCTAGACAAAGTGCTTTCAGAGGGATGCTAACCTGGAACATAGCCACAAAGTCCTCATGCCTCAGGCCTGGCCCTCAGGCCTCAAAGTCATTAATGCCTCCAGAGGCAAAGACTCTCCAGGACTGTGTTTGTATCAACTTCACTTCAGACAGCCCCTACAACTCACTGTGGGGACGGGGAGAGGAGGAGAGAGGGAAATCCTTCTGAGTGTTGGGAGATCACAGCTGCTGTTGCAGATGTAAAGAGACCCTGGCAGCTCAGGGACTGCCTGATGTGGATGGAGGCACTGAGTACTCAGCACGTGCCAAACAAAGGGGAGAGACACTCAGATGTTCCACAAATGCTGTATCAGAGAGAACTGGAGATACTCCAAACTCGGCTGATACTCCCCCAAAACACAGAGGGAAAAGCACATTCCTGCAAAATGGAAATCACACTCCTAATTCCTCCTGGCTGGGAAAGGAGGGAAATACTGCACACAGAGTAAGGAAGTTTTTCCTCTCCCAAAACATTTCTAAAATATCAGAAACTAAAGTATAACAGTAAAGCCATCGAGTCTCCTCTTACTGGTCACTGAGGGGCTGTGGACCCTGGGTCTGGCAGCCATCTAGAAGGGAAGATAGATATAAACACGAAGGGTGAGTCTAGCACCCACCTGGGACTGTAGGACAGAAAGGTTCAAAAGCTGGAATCATGCTCCAGCAGTGGACAGCCATGCCCCTAAAGCAGGCACAAGGTGGCCTCTGCAAGGGGGCACAGCCATTACTAGCTGTAACAGAAGAAAGTTGTCGCTTTTGCATCCCCCAAACTCAGCTTTCTTACCGTCTCTGACACTTTAACATGTCTGTCTCCCCAGAAAAACAATATTGTTGGGACAGGATGGAAATAACATGATGCTCTGTTTTCTAGCCAGAAGGATAAAAAGGATACAGAGCTCAGATTGATTCTCACTAGGATCATCTAACAAAACAAAGCAGCAACAAAACATTTCTTAGTCCCTCTGCATGTGTTGCAGAAAACATTTAAATTGGGAGCTGTGCTAACTTGCCTCAGGGTTGACCATTTTGCCACAGAGATCATAGAATAATTTTTTTCCAAAACTTGCTATGTGAGGGGACAAGATCCTGAAAATACTTCAGGGATAATTTTTTGACACAAAAGGAGAAGAAATTAATTAGGAGCGAGATTGCTCTCCCTTTGAATCTAACAGGAAGTGATGTTTTGGGAATAAAACCTCTGCAGTGTTGCATGGATCCTCTGAATTCTTAGAGCAGCTGGAAAGACAAGTAGGCAAACAAGTATGGAGGAGTACTAATGGTGTTGGCTGGACCAGCTGGGTATGAAGCACAACTGAATATGCATTTCACAGTGTTTTGAGGAAACACTATGGTCCCAGCCCTTCCAAAGCGACTGGAATTAGGAGTTAATGGATCCAAGTCTATTCTCACACCACTGTTATCATGGTCACTGAACTACTTTTAGATTATTGCCTTACTGATTCACAGTGAGTCCCAAGAGATCAAAACCAAACCACTGATCTCCTTATCCTTCCCTGCTTATATCTTACTGCCAGAGGATCCATAAGAGCTAGTCAGATTTAGCTCTCCCAGAATTCTATTAAGTTCTATCTGAAAGTTCTAGTGTAATGTGAAATTTCATCTTGTTTACTATGTTTAAAATTCTAAAGAGATTATTCTAAACTTAGTATAAATCACTATGGAAAAAAGTCTGCATGCAAGAGTAGGGATTTACAGGCCACTTAATGACTTATCTGTGCTCTCTGTTTCATTCTAATGAAATACTGGAAGCTCTCTGATCCTGTGAAATGTCTTCAGTACCAAAGAAGAATTATTAAAGATACGTAGCTGTGATGTTACAAAAAACCCCAACCTCAACCCCTATTTTGCATTTCTAAAACTGACTTCAGTTCAATGTAGTCCATAAACTTCACAAAGTATTGAAAGTCCAGCAATGTCCATAGGAAGATTAGTGCTAATTGGTAGTGATCTTTGAAAAGAAATCAGTTCAGAAATGTTAAAAGAAAACTATAAAGTGGCGATTTACCACTGAGTCCTGGGAAATATCTTTGCTAAGCAGTTGCACTAATTAGAGAGAGGGGAACAAAAAAATATGACCCCAATCTAGCTAAGGGCTCAAGTAACTTAAACCCATTTGAACTGGGCGTCAAAGTTATTTGCTCTTCAGAATTAAACATGTAGTTCTTGCTTAGCTGGACTAAGGCACAGAAATAGGAGACAGCATATCTCTCCTTTTCATCTTGAAAAGTGCTTTAATTATATGTTGCTGATCCAAGTGAGGCTTGATCCATGGCTCTTTGGAAACAGCCTTCATTTCTGCCATTCTTAGTTGTCCTGCTTTTAGCCCCATAGTACAAAACATTGTGCCTGGTACTTGCTAGCATAGCTGGCCCATGTGCCAAGCATGGCATTGCAGACTCCTGGCATCTGCCTCCTCCCTCCCAGGAGCTGCTGCAAGCCATCAGTCTGTCCCTCACAGATAGCCAAACAAAACTTTCAAGTCTTCTAAGCCACCTCCGGCAGGGGGCACCTCAGCTAGCGAGGGGCATCTGTGCTCCCACCTGCACCCAGGGTCTGCCCAGCCGGGCCCATCTGCCTTGCTAGTCTCACGGGAATCCGATCCCTTCCCTGTAAGTCTTACAACTAACATTTTCTAGAGCTTCTGAAAGATATGGCTTTTCTTGGGCACCATTACATCCGTTAAAGGGCAAAGGTCTGGGATGGGTCCCTTCTCCCCATTAAAGAGACAGTGATAGCATTTAAGAAGGTTTTCTGATCCCAGGAAGAAGGGAAGTTATTCAAGAGTTTTGAAAAGCTGGTCCATTTTTAGCCAGATACCAGCTAACATCCCTAAGAGCTCTAAAATCCAAATAAAGGAAACATTCCCTGACGTGGCATCCTATTCTGCACTCTTGACTTTAAAGGAAGGTATTCAGGATCCTATAGTTCACTGTATCCCTTTCTAATTTGGCAGTCAAGGGAGGATTTTTCCAACTATGTTCATTTTGTGGACTATTTTACCCCTTTCAGAAGGCCTGCAGTGGAAGGCAGGTTTCACTGCAATCAATGACAGCACTCAGTGATTTGAGACCAGGTCAGCATTTCAAATCACCTCTTCTTGGGGCTAATTTATAAATTAGTGTAAGGAATGTGTAAGGACTGCATGATGGTGTGGCTCCTCTATAGGAACATGAAAATTCAAGGCTAGTAATAAGCCTGAAACTCTGATTGTGCCCTGGTAAATACTTCATACAAAAGGCACACTTTGTTCTCATCTCTAGCACAGAAATATGGCCAAGACCATTTATCTGTTTATCCTTAAGCACAGGAATATTGGTGTTCTTGAGTGTTCTTATGAGAAGATTTCAATATATTACAACACTGTAAAAATCACTGAAATGCAATAACATTGTTGCACATTTATTGCTTCTAACCAACTCCATAAAATGTAAGCTTTGCTTCCCTCCAAGGGTTTTGGGAGAAAGCCGATCTTCACTCCACAAAGTGTTATTGGCAAAATGCTCCTACCTTGCCAAACCATTAGATGTAAACCTTTTTACATAGTGTACAAGATATCATAAACCCTAGATAGGCTTTGAATGACTCCACATCTCCATTCTTTCCCTTTGGAGTCATACAAATGCTATTTAAACATGATACATGTTTTAATACACTATCATTACTTCCTATCTTTAGTCAATTACTTCCCAAGCACAACCAAAGTAATCTTTTTTGCTTAGCATAAAGGACTTGGAGACAAGGCTGTTACAAAGGAAGAGGGTCTGCCTTAAGAATAGCCCAAGATTTTCTAGATAGCCCCAGAGGAAGGATGAGGTGAGCAGTGGGGTCTGCAAGTCAATTAAAACACTTGAAATCCACAGCATTACATTAATGTAATGTTAAATTACTGTGCATTAACTGGATTGGCCCACACAATCATTTTGTCCTTATGAGGTATTTTTACTTCATCACTTTAATGACAAAAAGAAAGAAAAGGAGGAGAACCTCAAGTCCTCATCTTCATTTAACAATATAATTTTGCTTCCAGGTTCCACATTTAAAGCTGCAAGGAAGCACACCTACTTTTATCAAGGAATCCAAGAGATTTATGCTTATTTATGCAGAGCCCTAACACACAAAACACAGCTGGCAGGATTTTAATTTCTATCAAATTCAAATCACAGAGAGTCCTTCCAGCCTGATTTAGCATCAGTACCAAGACCTACTTTGAACCCAATCAGGACTACAGAAATCAACAACAGCATCTGGTAGGAAACTTGAAAACCCTGCCATTCAAAACATAAGAAAAATCCCAGTCAATTTCAAAAAAGATTAGGAATATCTTATCAGTAGTGTTTTCTTGGCTTTCAAAGAGAACACACTGCCTGAAGTCCATTCACTTGGCAGACCAGAATTGCCTAGATGCAGTTCTCTACAGCATAAACTTTACATTTTTAGTCTCTTTTAATTACTTTGATTTAGACAAAATGAAGCCACTTAAGACCTGGCAGAAAATTACCCAATTAATATTTCCCTTCTCATCAAGTCAAAAGATTAATTATGCATTCTAATAGAGGCTTAAGGACTTGTTTCCAACAGCTGCTGACCATTTTCATCTTAAACCAAAAATGCCTTTAAACACATGCTTAACTTAATTGCCTAAAACATCCTTCCAGAGTAAATGGTTCTGTTGATAGTCCTAAGAAGTTAGGCAGAGGAGATGGCCAGAACCTGAGTGCTTAGAACCTGGCAGAAAAAAAAAAGGAAAAAAAAAAAAGAAAAAAACTTAAAATAAACAAAAAAGGAGATTAAAATATCTAACTGGAAAACTTAATAAGGTAGGTAATAATTCATGTTTCTCATGTCTCACTACATTATAGTATACAACATGAAATCAGCAAATTAACATAGCTTGTGTTGCTACCAAGAGTAAAATAAATTAGCTGCTGGAAAATAGGATAACAACAGACTGAACAACACCAATAACTATTGCTAAAGACATGAGATTTGAAAAAGGCTTGGAAAAATTAAAATGTAAAGTAATTTTATAGCCATCACTTGAATGAGACTGATGCTTCCTTTAATTTTGCTGGCAGCTACTTGTCAAACAAAGAATATATACAGTCTTCCTTCTAATTTGAACAGAATGAGCAGGACAAGCATATGATGTCCTGCTCAGCCAAGAATTCAGGGATTGCTTTCCAAGTCCAAAGCTTAAGTACTCTTATATGCTTTTACAAAAGAATAACTGGCTAAAAATAAACAAATAAACAAACACACAAACAAACCACAATACAAACCCCACAACTTCTGGCAAATGTAGTTTTGCATGAGCTGTTGACAGGTAGG
This sequence comes from Erpornis zantholeuca, assembly GCA_013400515.1. Taxonomy (NCBI): domain Eukaryota; kingdom Metazoa; phylum Chordata; class Aves; order Passeriformes; family Timaliidae; genus Erpornis; species Erpornis zantholeuca. The sequence continues at coordinate 168,101 of VZTN01011642.1, forward strand.
TAGCAGCTTTAATCCTGACTGTGACTGCCTTTAGCTCTCATCAGCAGATTTTTTAGAAGTGATCCAAGTCAGAAATATGGGACATATTAATTTTTGTCCTTTGATTTCCATGCTGCAAAACAAGGATAACTAATTGCTGCAACTCCCCCGTTAATAGAGAAGCTAAGGCTTTTAAGCTTTAAATATTAGACAATTTCTATGCATTTAAGGAGTGCAAAGATCCGTTGAAAGAGGGCTGAAAATAACCCAAATGTTGGGATTTTACCAGTGCAGTCCTGAGGCATCCTTACCGAGGTATGGAACTCACAGTGCTCCAAGCAGCACTGCCATAAGATGTGCTCTGCCTCCCCCACCCCTGCCTCCCAAAAGACAGTGAAAACCCTGTGTGGTTTTAAGAAATAAAGGAAAGCAGAAGTAAAATTACCAAGTGTGTGATTTCACAGAGGTCTTCCTTCAGGAATTGATATGGAGCTTACTGAAATCAAGGGAAGTCCTTAAACCAAGCATCGTGATAGCTCTGCCAGGCATGTGCATTCATGAAAGGTATTTTGGGGAAGAACTTTGCACCTTAGTTTGCTGAAGCTATCTGAAAACAGTCTTTTGGAGTAAAACATGACACAGCAAAAGCTCAAAAAACCCCAAACCCCAGCAAAAAACAACAAAACACCCCAACACAAAAATTCGCAACTAAAGAAACACTCTCCAAAGACAACTGAGCCACTAACCACCCTCTCCCCAGCAAAGAATCTTTAACCTCTATTTTTCACGTTTCAAGGTGAGAAATAGTTGATCATCACTCAGAGAGAAGGGCCTCGGCAGGAGCCCAGGATTATATAAAAAATGCTTACTACAAACTCCTGTACAGATAAGAATACCTTGATAAAGCCAGAGAAAAACAAAGTGACTAAAATTTATTTCAGAACCCTGCCAATGTAATCAAACAAAAACAGTATTCACGAATTATTTTGTAGTGTCTTGATCCAGCCTTATGCTTTCAGTGTTTGCAATATATTTCTTTTTAATTAGGAAGAAAATAACTTTCCCTCTTCATTCTCCTACACTGGATTAACTGACTGAGGTTCAACATGGCATGGGCTAATCCAAGGCTCTTGGTTTATGCCCTGGCATGTCTATTTGCTGTCAGGTCATTACTTGGTTTTGCTGTGTGTTCAAATACTGCTCGTGGGATGCAACTTAAATGGAAAACAGCAGGAGCCTGAGATATAATAGTGGAAGTTTGCATCAACACTTAAAGGGAAAAAAGCATTCTGCACTGCATGTTCTTTAAGGATCCAAGGACTTATGGAAACCATGTTGGTTTATGCTAAGACAATATACTATCCACAGCAGCTGAAGATTTGCAATAATTCTTGAGGAGAGTGTTGCCAAGGAAGAGCTGCAGTTCCTAACTGCTGAAATTCATTGTGTTCAGGTATGAAGGCTTAACTTAGGACCCATATGAAAAGCAGGCATGGGTCACAATATCCAAATCTCTTTTCTTAAGGACCTAAATGGAAAGAATGACAAATCAGACTTGGCATCTCCACACCCATCTTTAACTGGAAAAGTTTTCACATGAATAAAATTATTCTGTCACATGACTGGATGCAATCTAAACTACTTTCCTGGGTCACAGAAAATAGAATATGCGCAGGAAAGGAAAATCATCTGAATTCACTGCAATGACTAAGTCTGGGCTGAGTTCCAGTCTCATTAAAATCAGAAAACCATGGACCAATCCAATATGTTGGCAGAGACATATGAGCAATAGAAAAGTTCCACCCTGCTTTCCTCATCTTGACATTCACATGCAAGGGCAAGGACAAGTGTCGCTGTCGCCCCCCCATATAAACATCGTGAGAAGGACAGCACAGGTTGGCATAAAGATTTGAAACTGATGGTTAAAGAAAGCAGCAAGTAGCTCTTTTGCAGGTATATGGAGTTAAAAGGTAGTTTGGCTTGACAGTTTGCTATCCCAAAGGCACACAGTCTTACCAAAGTATACAGCTTCAGCCTTTTGGGTATCTGGGAGTTTCGGGGTTAGGTTTTAGGGTTTTTTTGTTTTGTTTTTCATTTTGAAAACTAGGACACAATGGGGGAACATAGGCAGAGTGTGACTTTAAGGAAAACATAAGCCTCTAAGTATGCTTGCTTTCTTTCTCAGCTCTGCTCAGGAAAATGCAGCTGTACAGCCACTGGGCTATTTACAAAGAAAAGTATTTTCACATAGAGGACATTTCTCCCCTACTTGTATGGTAATAAATGAACTCCAAACTAATGTGATCAAGTGATCAATAGCTACTTTTCCTCCACAAATACCAATGATCTTAAAAGACAATTGCTTCCTCAGTGCCCTGCATTGGGAAAAGATAGCAGCATAAGAAAGTTGGGTGTGCTTTGTGCTGCTCCTCTCTGAGTGGAGAACCCTGTTGAATTAGAGAGTGATTTCTGAGACATCAATGCTACTGCAACATGTCTGGTTGTGAAGTTGCTTTGGAATATCATCACTGCAAAAAAATCTAATACAATTGCTATTACTCTCCTAATTCACTTTCTTATGACATGGATTTGTAATGCAGAAGATCTTTTGATAGGTGACCTTTAATCAATGTGAGGGAAAAACTGGTTTGCTTAGTCGTTCTCCTTTCATCTAACATTCAGAGCCATCCTCCAACTGGAGACAATACTTTTAAAAAATAAAATTAAGATGTCAAAGAGAGTTTCTGATACAAGTGAAAAGATCCTTTGAAAGACAATCCTTACAGATGTACCTTGCACAGAGCACTTGCCATTAATATCATCATAAACTTGCAGCTGAAATTAGAAACAGTTTTTACATGCAAAAGGAATCCACAGATCAAACACTACAAAGGAGAAGAACATAATGTAGCTTTCAAATAGATGTAGATTGAATTGACAGAGGAGAGGTTAACTTGGGTTAGAAACACAAAATGAGGGGAAAAAAGACCAGACCATATAACTCATGGGGTTTTTTTTATTAATTTCTTTATCTGGGCCATCTTTAAGTGATTGTTTTTGTGCTGTTGCTGTAAAAAGAGAGGGAATTGGAAATATTGCTTGTATTAACACAATCTTTGATAAAACTCAAGTATATGTAAAATTATTCAGCTGAAAGTCCAAAATTGTTTTCAAACAAATAAGTGATTTGAGCCTGTGAGACTAATAAGAGTTATTGCAATAATTTTATTAAAGGGAATATACAATGTGCTGAAATTCAATGACAGCACTGAAATTAGAGGAACAACCTCTTTTTGGAACAGGGGAGCTGGTAAAAATCACTGGTTTGTCAACAACATTTGGCTTTAATCTTCCTTAGGGATAGGAGAAATGTCCAAGAGCTATTCTCATTCTTCTCTCCAGATCAGGCAATTTCTAAGTCATGCTGTAATTTTTACCTTTAAGGTCTGGGGAAAAATATCCCCAATTCTCATTTTCTCCAGTAATGAGAGATCTCTCATAGAAATTACAAATAGTTCACCTAAAAGTTCAAAAGCACTCTTTTCATTCTGGAACTTCTACCATGTTTGCAAGATCTTGATACCACCACCCCCCGAACAGTCTACATGCTGCCAAGATTTGCCTCTGACTAATCCTGTGGTTACAAGCAGCAGAAGCAGCTTTAGCAGTCAGAGGGTGGGGGCCCTACTTGATCCACACCAATTGCAAAATGTCTCCATGCAGAAAAGCAAGGACAGGGGCAAAAGCATCAAGGTGAAAAAGAACAGTAAGGAGAAGTTTATAACTACTTCTCACCAAGGGGAAAACCCAGGCATTTATAGGGGAGATAGATGCATTCTCTATTTCTGTAAAACAGCTTAAGTCTTGAATTTACAGCGACACTTTTGCAGCTCAGCTCCTGTGTTGTTAGCTCCATAAGAATGCTGAAACTGCTAGACTTGGGTGACATTAATGGAACTTCTAACCCAATAAAACACAGCAATTTTTGAGGATTTTAGGAGGCACCTTTACGGGGAAGCTCTGAAATATATTGCATGCTGTTAAGTCTAACACTGGGTTTTAACTGAATTTCCTTGATGCCAGCCAAGTGAGTCAAATTCATTCTCAATGCCTTGTGCAATCCTTGCTTTGAGGCTCAAGCTGGAAACATAAACAGCCAAACAGAGCAAAGAGAAAAGTGGGAAAACAGTGTAAAAATAATGGATAACCGCAAATAGAAAGCAACATTAAAATACTACAGAAATAATTGTACAGGCCTTTTGATTAAAAACTTTCTCACTAATTACCCACTTGCCTAAAGTTTTTAGTGGTATCTTTTCTTCAGAACAGCTGTGCAGAATCTCCCCCTCCATCCCTTTGAGGCTCGTTGCTGGCTGTGGCATGAGGCATGGCAGCAAACCCGCTCACCATGTGCCAGCAGCTGTGGGCTGTGTGCTGCCATGGCCGGTCCATCTGCCACCACCACCCGTGCCAGCACAATGGGAGTCATTATACTGCGCTCAACAAAAAGCCAGAGGAAGGAAATACCTCTGGCAGCAAAACATTCCTGCTTTCAGTGCTCCTCTTTGCTTCCTCCTTTTCGTATCAGTGCTCACTTCTCCATCTGCTCTCCAGGGGTGCTATGGCAAATGTTGGGAAAAATGAACACAGTGCAACATAAGGGAAACCACAGCCAAAAAGGCATTTTTCGGTCATTTCTGCTCTTTCCCTGAGAGAGGAAGGTGAGTACATGTATTCATTAGTCTGATGCTTCATGTCTAAATGAAGGTACACCCCAAGAAACGTGGGGAGGGCTTGAGGCATGTCCTATTCTCTCAGAATCCAAAGAAGAGCAGCTTTACCAAAACCGGAACACAGCAATTTTTCTCTGCCCCAAACTGACAGAGAGGGCACTAATATGGGTTATATGAAATCGTGGAACAGCTTGATTAAAGAGAGGCTGCTATGGCAAAAAACCCAAGTCGACTGCAAAAGCAAGAGTCAAAGGAAGCACCAGTAGGATTCCCACCAACAACTGAAGTACCATATAAAGCCTAATTAATTTTGAACAGATCAGAAGTGCTAGACTTCAACTGTTGTTTTTTTGAGAGAAGATTAAAGTATTTCAACAGAATTTAAATTTTCAGGGATAATACAAGGGAGAATAAAAATCAGATTTTCCAGAATATGCAGATTTAATTAACTGAAACCTATTTCAATGGAAAATTCCTGAGCGTTGCTACCTAACATGGAACAATACACACCAACCCCTCATTGCTGCCACTATAGAGCTCCTGTCAACTACATTTTGTGCACAGAGGTGCAGGAAGCAAGGGTCCCTGTCTAATTCTGCCTTCCACTTCCCTGGGCTGCCTCCAGGCCTCAGAGGAGGCCTCAGAGAGAGAAAGAAACCTTTCTTTCCCTTTCTTATATCACACCTCAGGATAGGACTGTAGAGCAGGAAGTGAAAAGAATCAGCTAACTCTCAGATGACAGTCCTAAGCAACAGCAAATACCTCCTCCTAAAATTGCTAATCCATATTCTCCCTTCCAAAAATACTATTTTCTACTCCTCCGTTAGTGGGACTAGCATGAGTCAACAGACAATTGCATTCTCTTTTTAAGAAAGGCATGACAAATGCAATTTCACCTTTATGTTGTAGATTGCCCCATTTAAAAAAAAAAAAAAAAAGTTTTTAAGCTAAGACAAGGCATCAACATTACCTTTGGAAACCAAGCCTTCCTTGCCACTGCTGGAGTGAAGCAAATAGGGATTGAGATACAAGCTTGAAAACTCACAAAACACTTCGGTACCAGACAGTTAAGGTATCTAGAGCTGAGGTCAATAGAGCACAGCCAGATGAAAACTGAAAAACTAGAAAGATACTGCAATTTATAATGATTAAGGATCTGAGTCATTTATTCCAGTTCTTCTTTTCTTCTTACTAATGGAAAGGCAGACACTGTCTTATGAAAACAAAGATAGGCATGCAAGCATAATTAAAGAAATGGACCCCTCATTTCTGGTAAATAACAATCCCTCCTTCTCTACATGTATTGGCTGAAGTACTGCAAGTTGGCAGTCAGGAAATGAATTCTTTTTGCAGTTACAGCTGGATAAATTCAATGCTTGGGATAAATTGGCCTGAAGCAAACTTATAAAAAAAAAAAAGTACTTCCTTGCTAAGTGATCCCAAGAGACATATGTCTCTATAAAACAGTTAAGGGAAAGCTGCTGACTTGCACTCAGTGGGTTCAATAATTTGAAAATGATTAATTTTGTTTTAAATCTTACAGAACCACTTACATAACAGACAGCAAGGAGAGTTTTTTTTTTTTTAGACACTTCCTATTTGGAAGATTAAGAGATGGAATCAGTGGTACATCACAATGAAATTTTAATTATCAGAAGTTTGGCACCATGATAAATTTCCCTGCATTGCTTTGACAGTGCACTCTGTCTCTCAGAGACTAAACTTCACACCCAGCCTTTAGCTTCAGATCATGCAGTTTGGAGCTTGCCTCTTCACAAGGTGCTCTGTTTTGGAGGTCCTGAGAGAGGGAGCAGTCATTTCCCATTGATAAAGACCTGCTGGTAGCTTTTCCAGTGCAGCTGGGTCAGCCCTCCTGCAGCCACAGGGGAGAGTGACTGGTGTGCCTCTGACTTTGAGGGCTGGTGGCTCTGGGGAGAAGCTCGTGCAGGATGAAGTGGGATGAGCAGCAGGCTCTCTATCCTGAGAGAGGGTTAGCATCCCGTGCACCCTCACTCTCCTCTACACGGAAAAGCAGTGGGACAGCAAGTGCAGGAAACGGCTCCAACAGCTCTGTGCCAGCACATGGCTCCTTTTTGCCAACTAAATTCCCAGATGGCCATTAGCACCCAGCTATTTGACTTGAATACTTTCAAAGGCCTCAGGGAGCAGAGTCTGCATTCCTGCCAGATCCCTGTGGGGTAACTGCAGCCATACCACGTTTACTTCAGCTCTTCCAGCAGCTTTGTTCACAAGTGGTGCAAACTTAGCAACTTTCAGTCCTTTTTAACAGTGGCTAACCATATGCCACATTCATTCCATTTGATTCCAGAGGTGAGAAAATTCATTCGTGTACGTATTTTATACATGCATATGTTGTATGTGGCTTTTAGATCTATTAAAGCAGGATTCTCAGTTGAGATCACCCAGAGTAAGTTTAGAGGTGCTCTGATTTATGGCAAAAGAATTCTTGGAGATAGAGGCTCTAGGATAAAACATGGCATAGAAGAGACAGGCATTCGATTTAATCTCTGGTTTAGCCCTCCCATGCAAAAGACAGTAATGTGGAAGCAAGTGTTTCCAGGAGAATACACTGCTTTAATAGTGGGGGCTAGAGATCAAGTGTACTATTAACTACAAACTCTCAGCATTTTCTTTCAGCACCTACTGTACTATTCACAGTCACTTTGGCCATTTAGGACAAAGCTCTCCCTTGGGACTTCACCCAAGAGTAACCAGAGTTACTTAGGGTCTCCCATAAAATAGAAACCTAAGGAAAGGACATGGATAGGATTTGATCTGGAAGGAAGGTACAACTCTGCATGTAAGCAGAGCCTAAGAAATTCTTCCTGGATTGCTGGGAGTGAAAAAAAGTAGCCTGTTATATTAATAAGGAAAGGCAGGTAACCAGAGAGATTTAGAAAATCACACCCACACACCTGGGAAGGACAATTTCATGCTAAAGCAGGAAATACAATTGTTGTTGACCTCCATGAGAGCTGGAAATAGAATAAGTCAAGTGAATCTGATTGTAGCTTTACAATCTATATAAAGAGAAGCCAATTTTTCTTTGACTAACATGCTTATATTTAGGATCCTAAATCTGTATTTGGAAACCTAAGGAACTGACCTGATTTTCTGAAGTGTTCAGCACCCAGTGAATGAGTGGAAACATTTTTAAGTGGCTTCTGCAGGAACTGCTGGATTCAAGAGCTTTGGGTGGGGAAAAGGAAATCAAAGTTTCGTTCTATTTCTTAACTTCGTGCTTACAAAACTAAGCCTTGCATTTTTCAGAATTCATCACTCTGCAGCAGTATCTGGTTTTGCTTTAACTAGTGTACTGCTAGAACTGTGTGGATTTTAAAAAGTTTTCAGACTATTTCACTATGACTTAAATAGTGATATTTAACACAGAGTAAACACAGACCCACTTTGCTGCCATGCTTGAAAACTGAATAAAATAATCCCTACAGCAAAAGCAAAGCTACATAAACAAAACCATGGCAAAGCCATATGGAAGTCAGAAGTAAACTACATTTGGGAATGCTCACATTATGTAAAAGAAAAATTCCTGGTATCTCAATTGAGGAAAAAAGAAGAGTTCTAACAATTTAGTAAACTGTGGGGAGCCCGCATTTCCCTGAAAATGGCCTTTCCTCAGCAGATACTAAAGTTTTGAGGTCACTTTGCTTGGTGTCTTAAAAGGGCACTGGTATCAGTCTCCTTTTCATTCAGAAACTTTCTTATATCCTTTATATATCCCTTAATGAAGTGCTTTCAACAACTGCAACACGACTGTAGAAACCTATTTGGCAAAGAGATTGTATAAAATTAGGACCTAGCCAATCCTTATCAAAACACAAGGATAAATCATGAATTAGTGCTATATTATTTCCCCTAATGGCATTATAGCATGAAGATTCCAGAGTTCATGCTACACAATATTTGCAAGTGCAAGCATTTTTTAGCATTACTGCCTTTCTTTAGAAGTTCTGAAAACTGGGAAAAGAAAAAGAAATATTCTCACTGAATTCTTATTTCACTGTCACCATTTCAAAGTCTCAGTGTAATTCAAAATTTAAGATTTTTATTGAATCCCATGATTGAAAAAATGATTGAAAAATTTAAATACAGTCCCCTCTGCATGCCCTTCACAGTAGCATTGGGGTGTACAAATCTCATAGATCTGCCTGATAAATGAGTTGTACATTAAAGCCACTTCTTATAAGTACACACTAAATTAGGCATCTTTCTGCAGAGATAAGATTTGCAAGTTAGTGTACTCTTCATAATATAAAACACTCATACACACGGGGTACCATTATCAGCAGTCATGGAGCAAAGCTCATTAAATAAAATTGGAGTCTCTCTTTTCTCAATGCAGAAATGTAACTACCCAGAACAAGAAACATCTCAAGGCTATTATTTCCAGCACAGAAATGTCTACAGGCCCCAAAAGCAGCATTGAGAGCACCTCATGGCAGCCTCTGCACAAATACCAGCTAGAGGTGGCCATTACCAGCAGTTGTTACATTTGTCAATGGACAGGCAAAAGGCGAAAAGTACAGTGGAACAGAGACCATCAGATGAGATGAGTGAGGAATTTAACAGACATCCAGGTCAACCCCTGCAACACCAGCAACTTCTAACAGGTCAGATTCAGCACACAAATATGCTTTTGTCCTCTCTGTGCTTTTTGAGTGTGTGTGTATGAAGTGCTTTCAACAACTGCAACACAAGTGAAGAAACACAACTGATTTTTTCTGCAACAAACCCCATTTTTGAAGTCTTATCACCTGTTTCCAAATTCCCTATTGACCATGGATTACCACTGAGCCCAGGCAAACATCTTTTCAGACTGTTGTATAGCTCATGCTCTCTTCTATCTGAAAGCTTTTCTGTCACTCAGGGGTTAAATTTCCAGCAAGATTTTCAAACCACTGCAAGGAATATAATCACTTTGCATTATTTTCAATGGGAAGCACATGAATCAAAGCCTACCACCCCTCAAAGAGCTCAGGCCAGCCTTTCCTTCTAATTGTGCCCAATGCTTACTGCACAGAGTCTTTGAGTAAACTTGTCAAGCCCAAATCTGTGCTAGATACACTGTTCATAAAAATGTGCAAAAAACCAGATGACCTGCAAAAAATTAAGAGGGTTTTTTTAAAACTTAGTCAGCAGAGTTTTCCCTTAAAACAGCACTAGAAGAAATACATCATCATTATATCTACAGATCAGTTTATTTAAAAGACCAGTTGTTCAGTGATCCTGGAGAGCTAGAATGAAAACCACACATTCTAGGGCAGGTGATGAACCAAAACACAGGCACGAGCCAGAAAGCACAATTACCTTGCAATTACAATGCTGCTCAGGAGTGTGATACTTCCAGTACTAGAGCCTTCAGGCAGTGTAAAGCAGTGATTTAATAGAAAAGTTGGCTGTTAACAAACTTAATAGTCTTAAGACAGATGCCAAGGTTCACCATTAGAATTACGATCCTTCACCATTAGAATTAAGGTCCCAGCTGGGACTGAAAGTTTCTTCACTGGGAACCATTTGACTCACAATTCAGCAGTGGCTACTGTTTCTGTAGGCAGGAAGGTAGTAAATAACTCCCCACTACCACCTCCTGTTCCTCAGAGCAGAGGAGAGCTCTCCTGCAGCCTCACAGAGAGAGAATGCCTCTTCCCCCTTATAATTGGTGTAGAAGTGAGCACTCCTGAGCAGACCACAGCAGGGGCTGATGCACCTCGAGGTATCTGAGATCACTGAAGGAAAGGCTTGAAAAGGAGAGGCTTGAAAAGGAAAGGAATAAGAAGAAAGCTTTAACTCCTTGATTTAAAGGCATTTCCTAATGCCATCCCACCAAAGTGCAGTACAGCCCAAACCATTTCTGTCCCCAGGATAAACAGGATGTCCTGCAGAAAAGAAGGGGTCTTGGGGACTAAGTCACACACACAGAGCCCAGAGGAAATGCATCATATATAGACTGGTGTTTACAGAGCTTATGCAGCACTGATTTGTCCTCTGAAATGCAGCAAAATTTTCCATTGAATTATTGACTGATCTAGAAAGGAACCTACTAGAAAGGAAGCAGATTTTGGTGTTCAAAGGTGCAAATGGTGTTAAATAACAACACTGCTTAACTGGAGAAGCAAATGGATTAGAGTCCACACAGCAAAGCCCAGAGCTGACCATCTTTCATTCCATCTCCCACATAAAATATCTAGTGAAAGGTACAGAAATAATCACTTTATAATCAGAAACCCAGTGAAACAATAATGATCTAGACTTCAAGTGTCAGCTGCCTGTAATTGTCCTTTGTCTTGGATGCTAGCTATTTCCAAATGGACTTTTGAACCAAAGCCCACAAATCCCAGCACAGAAAGGGGACCAGTGTGATCTTCAGAGACAAAGATTCCCATGGCTGCTAACAAGTTTCTCTACACTGCAAAGAGGCACTTCGTGGTACTTAAATTGGTTCACGAAATCACAGGGTTTCAGACTGAATCTTTGAGTCAAAGGGAACTGCTGTCAGGCAAAACTGCCACAGGACTAAGGTCTGCCTGACTGAAGCAACAGCCTCCTTCTCTCTTGAAGGCACAGAATTCCAGTGTAAAATCAAGAGGACACAGAGAGCATTTTCCTCCTAAAAACACTTCAGTACCAGGAAAGAGAAGTTGCAAGATAGGCAGCCAAGTTCTGTTTTCTGCTGGGGTGTATCTGCTCAGCCAGTTCTTTAGGGCACAAATAGGATTGGCAAAGTCTATGGAGGAACAGCTGACAACAAGGCATTACTCAGGGGAATGCACAGATGTTACAAACACCTACGCTTCATTCCCAAATTAACTTTTTTATTAGCAAACATTTGATGGTCTCAGGTCTGTCTGCCTTAGAACAACAGTCTGTTCTTGAATGCTCATCAGAAAAATGTTACCTATTTCTTCAGGCAATTTGATCTTGGAAGATGCACATATAATATTAACTGGAACCAATGAGTAGAGGGGAAAAGAGGCTATATACTATGTCCTCATCACCACTAATTACTTCCCTTACTTACTACAACTGAGCAGAGTTATTTATTACACATGGTGCTGTGTCCTGGATGGTTCAGGTATATGATTGTGGGGGTAAAGCTATTGCTGATGAAATCCTGAAGGCAGCCTTCCTGCCAGATTTAGTATTTACTTATGATCCCAAGGTCTAGGCTTTCCTATGCTGATCTTATAGATGCCTTGCACTGTCTTCTGGGACATTTGGTCAGACTCTCGTCTGATGTAAGTGAGCCTGGCAGCACTGCAGGGAAGAGAATGACTTCCTCTTCCACCGGCTGAGTGTCTGGCACATCCTTCCTCCTAATTAGTATTCATCCTTAGGCCTGCTGAATTTATGGGAAGGAGTTAGCTGCTCATGGAAGCCCTAATTGTTTAGAAGCTCAATTTCCCTCATAGCCTGCAACTCTCACTGAGAGCACCTTAATTATTAAAAAAACCCGAGTCTATTATATTAATTTATCCTCAGTAAGCTGACACTAAACAAACTAATATTTTACGAACTTAAAGAGTTCTGTAAAGATTTAGAATGTTTTCTATAACCACTGAAACAACAAAAGTGTCAAAGTCCTATTATTAAAAAGTGACAGACACCTAGTTCCACAGATGTTGTCTCCACAGAGAAATATAGCCTAGTCTTCTTTAAATTGCTCTTGGATTTCTGAGTCATTTGGGCACATTTAACATTTTTAAACAAGATAAACACATACAAAATAATG
>VZTN01011643.1:1198-29254 GCA_013400515.1 Erpornis zantholeuca
GTTTCATCCCAATATGAGAAACCAATGTTTTACAGAAGAATCAAACAATCTGTAGAACAACCCCTTGAGAGTTTTGGTGCAGTCTCCATCAGTGGAGATGTTCAAGATGCTGTTGGACAGGGGGTTAGATAATCTCATCTATGGTCCCTTTCCCACAAAAGATTGGACCAGGTGATCTTTCAAGGTCCTCTTTGAAGCTCAAACCCGGGCTGTTACATGATTCTGAGATTAATTAGATGAGACACTTTCAATGAAAGTTTGAAGTTTTGTTTGAAGGACTGGTGCTAAGACCATTCTCTCACCTGATGCTCTTGCAGATCAACTGACACTTGATGACATAGAGAAGTCTGTTAATGATGATATGAAGCGAATCATTCCTTGGCTCCAGCAGCTCAAGTAAGTGACTTGAACAATTCAAGTTGTTTGAATTGAAACAATTCAATTGGTTTGCATGTGAATCACCACGTTTATATTCTGAATGATCACACTTGCATGGCTTTGTGTTTTACCACAGTACGGGTTATACTTTCTCATGGTTGTAAGCAGCCTTGAGTATTTGCCATCTCATCTAAGCAGTGGCAGAAATTCTTTGATTCCGTAGTTCTGCTTTAGTTTTTCCCCTTACATGTAGCCTTATGCATTGCTATAGTGCACACTTTGCATGAAGTCTTTTCACTTTAAGTCAGTAGCAGACCACTTGCTTCCTGAGAATGTATTTTTGTGTTCCTGTTTGTGTTCTATATCCTTTGTTCCACTCTGTTTCTACAGCTGAACTCTGCTTGTTTCTCAGCAAAAATGATCCCCCTTCTCACAATACAGAGAAAAAAACAGGATGTTGCCTAGGATGATTTAAATAATACCTGTTTATCTTGTAGCACTTCAGCCCTTGCTGGTTTAAGCCTCTAATCTTCATTCCATAAAGCCCTGAGATTTAAGCACAAGATACATTTGACTCCCATAAGAGGTTGTAGCAAATAATACAAACACAGTTTCGATCTGCATGAGAACTGAGTTCCACCTGCTCTGTTGTTTTGGAAATTCCCAGTGCTCTGACTTAATTGCAGAGTGAAATCTCTACTTGAGGAATTCTGCTTCTAAAAGAAGCTCGATGATGCATGAAGCACTGGCATCATGGAGAAACTAATCAACCTCCCTTTGTTATAAATAATGTACTTGGGATAATGGCTTGGGTAGTGCTGCAGCTTCTGAGGAAGCTCAGCAGTCCACAAAATGTCTTTTAGGACAGCTGTATCTGACATGTACCTGTGAGAATAAATATGGTGTGTTGTGATGTTGAGATGCTGAGCACCCACACTTTCCACTGGGTGGTGTGGAAGTTTGACTGATGACCCTGCATTTCTGAGCCCCTGTCAGGCATAGCTAGTCTTCCTGGCCTTGCCACTGTAGCCAAAGTCCACTGGAGTAGGATAAAGTTTAATTCCAAACATGAGAATAAATTCAGTGTCTTGCTCTTCATCTCCAAACTTACTCAGGTGAATGAGTTTGTTTATAACATAACCAAGAGTGATATCCAGCTTCAGTGACTTTTTTACTGTATTGCTTACCAGCATATGGGAGCAAAGATTTTCCTTTCCGTAGGAAAACATAATTGAAGATTCCAGATTGTCAAATAACTGCAATCTGCATGTTTTTTAAATGTTTCCTTTCTTTGTTTTAGGTTGTCATTTCATACTGTAGTATATAAAAATTTATTCAGCAAAAAATGTCAGGGCTTTTCTTCTTGAATTAACAGCTGTCTCTTAAGCTGAAGACAAGATGTAAAGATAGTGATAAGGAAATATAAAGTAATGAAATTTTCTGTGTGATTTTTCTTTATTTAACTTGTGCTGCAGTGATGGATGTTGGCTTAGAATATGACTGACACTAATACCCTACACAGCAGTATACTAGAATCATGTAAACCAGTCTCAGGGTACTAATACCTTTATTTCCATGCAAGGTTCTGGCTTGGACAGCAGCGTTGCAAACAGTCTATAAAACATCTGCCTACAGTGAGCAGTGAAACTCTTCAGCTAGCTAATTATGCCAGCCATCCAGTGGGAAACCTTTCCAAACACAAACTGTTCATCAAACTTACTCGCCTTCCCCAGTACTACATTGTAAGTAACTGAAAAAAGCTTCTGTCTGTTGCTCCCTGTCACAGATATCCCAGGCAGTTTGTTGTACTGTTAACTCTTAACANTCTCTTCTCCTGTGGGTTTGTTAAGGACTCAGGCTCCTACAGAGGAGATTTATTACTCAGCAACCTTTCCATTCTTTGTGTTTCCTGACAGGTTTGGTCTTCCTTCTCTTCTTGGATCCCTTTCCTAGAGACAGTATTAATATACTGGAAAAGACTAATATCTATCCTTTGAAAGGGAGAGGATAAGAACTGAATTAGACTTAATCTTAGCTTCAGAATCTTCTCAATTTGTTGTTTTGTTTAAATATAGGTTGTAGAGATGTTCGATGTTCCTGGCAACCCCACAGAACTAGAGTACAAGTACCATTTTCTGTCTGTGAGCTATGCTGAAGGAGATGACAGCCCTGCCACTGCACTTTTACTACAGCAGTTCAAACCAAACATTGAAGAGTTGGTTCTGGATACAAAAAGTGGCAAGCAAATGAAAAGTGGTGTCAAGCGCAAGGTACATGTTCCAAAAGCCACTGGGGGTGGTTACAGTGCATGAAAGCTCAGCACAGGTTCTGAGCATCAATTCCAGCTTTAATAGCCATGTTTCCAGGGTTTGTATGGCTGGCATATTACTTGTATGGGTTCCCTGGACTGCTTCCCTAGGGAGATGCTGGGAAACTGTTTTGTAACAGTTGTCCTTCAATTCATGCCAGGCCTTCTCCGCTGCTCTCCCAAGCCAAGGTGGAGCTCTGTGCAGAGAAGTGTGTATATATTGTACATGCAGAGTGCTGGTATCTGTGAGATACACTTTGCACCATGTGTAGACTTTGAAAGACTTGCAGGGGCTGATAAAAGTTATTTCTTGGGACCAGGCTGACATGGCTTAGTGATATTCAAATACTGTTTTAAAGACAGTCCTCAACTGAATTGCTTTAGTCTTGAAGTGGATGCTTTCAGGAGTTTGTGCTCAGGGTGTGATTCATTTAACACTTTGATGAATTAGATGATTCTCTGATGTCTCTTTGAAGTGTTGACTCCAAATATGCAGGTACATTTGTCTTTATTTTATAAATTCTAGTTATCTGGAGATCCGTGTTCCATAGAACCCAAGAAACCAAAACGGTCGGGAGAAATGTGTGCCTTCAATAAAGTGTTAGCTCATATTGTAGCCATGTGTGATACAAATATGCCATTTATAGGGCTTCGGATAGAGGTAGGTATTAAAAAATATCTTGTTTCCTTCTTCCCCTTCTCTACTCCTGATTCTGGTGTCTAAATGTGACTGTTTGGCAGACTTGTGGTCATGTGCTCATTCTGGAGTTCCCCTGCCAGCTGAGCCCGGGTGACTCAGTCTTCTACACTGGATTGCTCTAGTCTTGTTAGAGCTGCTTCTCTTTATTATAAGCACTGCAAAAAGCTTGAAAAGTTGGGGGAGAAGGGAAAATGAGGATGAGAGATGCACTTGTGGGAAGCATTGGGAGACAGCTTTATGCCATATTTGCACAGACCATTTTTTGGCTTTCCAGTGCTTGAGGATGTGAAACATCTGTCACCCTCAGGGGAAAAAAAAAAAAAAGACCTTGAAAATGTTAGAAGCTATTTGCTTGACTTTTTGCTTGGAATAATATTTTTCTTGTTCATTCCTAGTTATCCAATATGGACATTCCTCACCAGGGAGTACAAGTAGAAGGAGATGGCTTCAGCCATGCAATACGCTTATTAAAGTAAGAGGATATTCTCTGTGGTTCATTTTATTGCTGTACGTACACTTGAGAGAGAAAAAAGGCTTGTTTGGAGAGTAACAATAATATCAGGACAGGGGTGGGATTTGTGTTTTGGGATTATTTTTCGTTTTTATTTTTTGGAGGGGTGTTAGTACTGTGTCTTGTACTTGCCTGTGAAGCAGTGCTAGAGAAAGAGGAAAATAAGAGTAGACAGAGAGCCAGCTACAATTTGTTTCCTTCATTAGCCTAAACTGAGGGGCTCTGAAAACAGTTTGACAGTCCTCAATCCTTCAATCCAGGAAGTGCTAAGGAAGATGTGGTGATGATTCATGCAACATGCAATTTTAGATCAGATCAGAGGCTTACATACTCCATATGTTATTTGACAATTATGTGAAAGTGCAGAGAATGCCAGGAATCCCAGAAAAGACAATTGCATGGTAAAGAGGTTGTAGAGGAAATATCTAAAAATCATAATATAATAGGTTATTCAGGCTCAAGCGCAGGACTTTGTTTTCATAGAACTTCATAAAGTTCCTGTTAACTTGTTCCTCCAGCCATCTGAGATCTCTCTGAAGGGCAGCTCTGACCTCCAGCATGTTAAGTGCTCCCTTCAGTCTGCCATCATCTGCAAATTTGCTATTCTTTTGTAACATATAGGCTATTGAAATAGTTACATTGAAATTGTTAATAGGAGGTCAATAGTATTGGGCTCTGTGTTAACCCTGAGAAATGCCAGCCAGAACCAGCCACTAACTGGACCTGCAGCAGATCAGTTTAAAGCAAAAGACCACAAACCCCAAAGACACCTTCTAGAGTAAAACCTTCATAACTCCTTTTATGCTGCAGAAATGTACAGTGACTTAAAAGCATCAGTCTCTAAATGCATCACCTTTTTAACTTTGCATATGAGCAGAGAACTTGTGAGCTGAAGTTAAGGGTGGAACATGAAATTTCTGGCTAGATCCTCAAGGAATTTGAAAAAGAGTTTGGCATGTTTTTACTTAAGCTTTATTTAGTCTGTCCCCTGAGCGCGATTCACACATAGGGATACGAATAAATTAGTGAGTACTGGCAGGTTGTTCATTGCATGTAGAGCATGCTTTTTCTAGAAGGCAAATGAATTCAGATTGTCACAGAACTTACTTATTTTCTTTTTTTTTGGCTTATTTCTCTAAGAGCTTTATATTGGTGAGCTCTTAGTTCATCAGGAGATAAGGAGAATTCAGCAGATCCTTTAACAGTCTGTAATTTGCAGGTGTTGAATCCACATAAAAATAGATCTTAGCTCAGAGTGCTTTTGTGACACACTTATTACAGTCCTTGAGGAGGAATAGGTTACCTCGCTGTGCAGTCCAGCTGCCTTGCTGTTGATTAGTTCATTCTTTCATGTCCAGGCTCGGTAGTCCTTCAGGAAAAATAGAAGGCTGTTACTGTTGTTACTTGTGAAACTGTACTATGTGTAATGGAGATTTTGGTTTTTGTCATGTGTAGAATTCCTCCCTGTAAAGGTGTAAACGAGGAAACGCAGAAGGCTCTGGACCGATCTCTTCTTGATTGCACTTTCCGACTACAAGGTAGAAATAATCGCACGTGGGTGGCTGAGCTGGTGTTTGCAAACTGCCCGCTGAACAGCACTTCATCCAGGGAGCAAGGCAAGTTTCATTGAGGAACACTGGTAAATTTTGTTTCTTTGTAGTTTACATTGCCTTTTCCAGTAGTTTTAATGTCTTGATGTAACTGGACAGCAGTCTGCTTCTGAGATTGCTAATAAGCCACAGTGTACCGTAGTCAAAATTGTGACTGCTGAGTTGATGGATTTTTGTTATTTCTATGTCCTTTCTGGTCAACTTGCCACACTTCACTCATAGTATGTAAACCACAGCTCAGGAACCACTGGGTTGATTAGTATTTACCATCTCCTCACACTGCAGGACCAACTCGTCATGTTTACTTGACGTACGAAAACCAGTTGTCTGAACCAGTTGGAGGTCGCAAGGTGGTCGAGATGTTCCTTAATGACTGGAACAGTATTGCTCGGCTGTACGAGTGTGTCCTGGAGTTTGCACGATCCTTACCAGGTACAGAAATCACCTCCTTTTTGTCGAGGTGGTGGGCTTACAGATTACTGTGATTTTCTCGCTCTCTTCCCTCCTCTCTTCACAGATATCCCCAACCACTTAAACATTTTTTCGGAAGTTCGGATTTACAACTACCGGAAACTTATTCTTTGTTATGGAACTACCAAGGGGAGCTCAGTAAGTAACTCCTGAATGGACTTTAAATGTGTGGTTGAAAACAGAATGAGTAGGCTTAGACTTCTCAGAATTTTGCTAAAGAATATTTCCTTGTAGTGGAATTAGTATAGATGAATGTAGAGAAGCCAGGGGGTGCCACATTGCTGATTTGCTCAGTTGCTAGAGGTTCAGAATTTTTGAGAATTTCTGTTAGATGCTTTATACTGTGGGAAGGACAGTTGTGTGCTTCTGACTGATGAAAGCTGGTGTAGCAGCATGTTTCTGAAAAACTTTGTGTAAGTGTTGTTACTGGTCACTGCTGTACTGGGATATATGGATATGTGTAAGCTGAGTGCCTAATTCTGCCTTAGAAGAGAGGACTCTAACGAAGTTTTAAATGCAGTGTTGTGCTTTCAAGGAGGTGTTCATTAATTATTTTGTAGCAATGCTGTTTTCTTATTCACAGTTCTAGTTCCCTCTGTAGTATTTGAATTTACAACTTATTAATTACTTAAATAAGTGAGTGCTTGCTCACACCCTTGCTTTAAGGGCAGGGTAGAGGAGGAAGTAAGTGCACATTTATTTCAGATTAAGAATATAGTTTTTGGGTGCAATTGATGCAAAGTAGCTGATACACTTGAAATTTGCTTCCTGGAACGTTCTTATGTTCATTTTCTAAGCTGAATTTTTAAGAGTATTTTTATGTGCATTTTATTGGGAAGTGTATTTGCGTGTATATATATGTATACATATATACATACGTATGTTATACGTATGTAAGTAGCCAGAGCAGCAGTATGGATTTTGCATTTTAACTTCCTTGCATATTATCTAGTTCTCATTTTTGTGTAATGTGACTTAAGAAAAACAGTCCACCTCCAGCAACTCATTGATCAGTTTTCCACAGCATGAATCTCTCAAGTTTAATTTTCTCTGTCTCACCTTTGGCATAAAAGACTTTTGCTTTTTGGTTGACTTGCTGATATAATTGCCCAATTCTGTGGTTGCCAACAATCCAGGCAGCTAAGTGGGTGTTAAAGCTGACAGTGCTTTTTTTTTTTCCTTCACAACCTCAGCAGCTTTTGAGGAAAGTGAATTAGGAATCTGTTGAGGTTTCATGAAAAATGGGGGAAAAAATTAAATCAGACCAACTTTCTTGTTATAAACATCTCTTGTTATAACCTCATTATTACAACCTACTTGTTCTAGCTCCCAAGACCATTTTATGTTTGTGACATTGCAGATCAGCATTCAATGGAACTCCATCCTCCAGAAGTTCCACATTTCACTGGGAACTGTTGGCCCAAACTCAGGTTGCAGTAACTGTCACAACACAATTCTGCACCAGCTCCAGGAGATGTTCAATAAAACACCAAACGTGGTGCAGCTGTTACAGGTAATGTTCTAAAAAACTTCTCTCAAGCAAATTGCAAGACACTTGGGAGCTGAGTTCTGATTAAACTATTCTCTTCAAAATTACATGGGTGTTACGATTGTTTATGGATCTCATTGCCAGAAAGCATCTGATTTTCCCTGACCTTCCCTTTTGGATAAGCTACCTGACCTCTCAATACCCGCTCTCTCCCAGGTTTTGTTTGACACTCAGGCTCCATTAAATGCGATCAACAAACTCCCGACCGTGCCCATGCTGGGACTGACCCAACGCACCAACACTGCCTACCAGTGCTTCTCCATCCTGCCCCAGTCCCCCACGCACATCAGGCTGGCCTTCAGGAACATGTACTGCATCGACATCTACTGCCGCAGCCGCGGCGTGGTGGCCATTCGCGACGGCGCCTACAGCCTCTTCGACAACAGCAAAATAGTGGAGGGCTTCTACCCTGCGCCTGGCTTAAAGGTGACCATCCCCTGTTTTCTGGCAGGTTGTAAATAAATGAGCTTCTGACATGAAAGTATGAATCTGATGTGAAGAGCTTGGTGAATGTTTTCATTGTGGAGAGCTGTGGTGCTTCCAAAATTCTGAGCGTAGAAGGAAGTTTTTGATTTATCGGTAGACCTGTTAATTAGTTTGAATTAAAACATTTCCTTTTAAAAAAAGTAACATCAAGTGCTAGGTTGTTTTTTTTTCTTATCTGGATATTCAAGCATCCTTTTGTTGAAACTTGCTGAAGCTTTGTGACTAGGGTAGATGTCTGCTCCAAGATTAGCGGCCACTGCTCCTCGCAAACTGTGTTGTGTGGCAGTACAGTGCTCATAAGTTGCAGGTGGACAGCACCCCATGCCAGATGATTCTAGATGGAAACTTCCCTTTTAAAATAGTTCCCATCAGTGTGTGGCAGGAGCCTGTGGGCTTGGTTCTAAATGCAGTGCTGGTTCACTCTTCCTGAAAAATAAATCTGTGCACATTGACAGAATTCCTGAGGGCAGCTTGTACCAGTGCTAGTTACACTGAAATACTGGAAAATGGCACCCTTTGAGAAACAGGTTGATTTACTAATTTTTTTTTCTGACAGTTGAAGCTGAATATTGATTCTCTGGCATTGCGTTTTACTGATCCTGAACATCTGCCTCTTTCACAAATGCTAAATGAAAAACTAATGGAAATAAGAAGGAGATTGTAGGTACCCGTGTAAAGTGGTAGAAGAGAATGAAAATGGGAAGGTAGAGGAGGAATTAATTCAAGAAAGTTGTCAGGTTCCTCTGCATACAAGAGAATGCTTTGAATGAGGTGACCCAGATGTTCTTAACCAAACAGGGCAGTTGTAGGTGTGATACAGCAGCCCTGTAGGTTCTTGATACTGATGAGTTGTTCTGGAACAGGTATTTGCAGGTGTAGGCTTTTCCTTATCTTTAAGGAGACAAGAAAAATGTTGGTATTTTGATTTACTGGAGATATTTCTTGTTATAAAGCCAGGTATCTCTGTTTATGAATTGATATGTTTTGCAGACTAATTATACTGTAATTAATGAATGCCCACTAGTATTTAGTTCCAGAGACCTGCCTGTCTCCTGTGTGCTGTAGCTGATAAACGTAGTGTTACAGCACAGCAAATACTGCCTTCATTTGTTTAGTAAGATTTAAATGGGCAACTTACTAACAAAACTGCTTTTTCCACAGACATTCCTGAACATGTTTGTTGACAGCAATCAGGATGCACGGAGACGATCTGTAAATGAAGATGATAACCCACCTTCTCCTATTGGAGGAGACATGATGGATTCATTGATATCACAGCTCCAACCCCAGCAGCCGCCACAGCAACCACAACAACAGGTACCCTTCAGGCAAAATAAATGTTTATTGTCTTCCACAACAGTAGATTTCTAAGAACTTCATGTTCTAAAGGGATTAGCTGTAACAAAATGGAAAGGGAGACTATAAACCCACTCTGCTGCAGAATTCCCCTTCGGGCAAATCGTATTAATTTATTTTGCCATTTCTCATTCCAGTGTAAACAGCCCATAGCATATGAACAGCAGCTTTGGAAGGTCACATGAGACTTGCTGCCTAGAAGCAAAGGACTGAGGGAGGGAAAACAACTGTTAAAGATAAAAGATGGGAGGGAGAGTCAGGAGGCTTTGCTGTTATGGGGTGGCAGATAAAAGGAGTGAGGTACAGAGATATTATGTCTTTGAAGAAACTGAAAAAAACTATGAGCACTGAACAATATAATACAGAAAATCAAACAGCTGTGTGGATGAACCTGTAAGACCAAACCCTCATAAGTATTCTCCTGTACTTAACTTCTGTTTTAGTACAAAATGATCAAAAATTTTCATTGTCCTGTGTTGACAATTTCAGCCATTTGCAAAACAGGCAGGAGCCTCGGGAGCGTATCCTCTCACCTCACCACCCACCTCCTACCACAACACAGTGACGCCCTCCCCCTCCATGATGCACACACAGTCACCAGGTAGGATGGCTGGGAGGCTAAGAGCTGATCCTGTCCTAGAAAAACAGGTCTTTGTGCATGCATGTTTTTTCTATTATTTGAGCTGTGTTTAGCCCCAGGTTAGCACCTGGGTGCATTCTCTAATGCACCACAGTGTAAGGTGCATTAGAGAATGCACCTTACACTGTGGGGAAAAGAGAGCAGAGTCCTGCCATGTGTGTTTTGGAAAGTACATTTTGAAGCTAAAAAAACCACGAAGTAAAACTGCCATCTTTAGCTGTGTAATATTTGGGACTGTTTCATTCTTACAGTTTACAACTTGCTAAGACAAAAACCTGTTAATTTTCAATACCTGCTTCTTCAGAAAAGCTTTTCATCAACAAAGCTCTGCTTTCTGCTCCCAGCTGTTGTAAAACAACACCTGAAAATATTTAAATTTGGGAAAGGGCTGGGCAGGGCAGGGGGGAAGTGCCATTCTTCAAGCCAAATATCACAGAAAGTTGCCTTTGTGTGGTAAATCAGCCTGAAAAATATAACACTCATACATGTACAAAATAAAGCCATTGAGTGTAAAAACAAATTCTCTTGAATCTTGTTTGCTGTCTCCCTAAAAAGGAGGGTTGATAGAAAAAATTTTGTTAGGAAAGAATTAGAACAGAAAGATGGGAAATGTGTATGTCAAGTGATGTGATGTCTTTGATCAGGAAATTTGCATGCTGCAAGCTCACCTAGCGGGGCTTTAAGAGCACCATCACCAGCATCCTTTGGTCCAACTCCTTCACCTTCCTCTCTTGGAATCACAATGGGACAAACAGCTAACTTTGCCAGCCCACATGGTGAGTTCTTTACTGGCAGGTGTATATGTGTGATGGGGAGGGCAGATTTGCTTCTTGAAGTTGCCTTCTAGAGCAGACCTAAGTTAATTGAGAAAAATTCACATTTTGTAACTGGCTCAAGTAGCTGTTTTCATGTATGTGAGTGTTAACTCTTAACAGTAGTCAAAAGTAGCTGCATGGCATGTTGAGGCATTCCTAACATGTTAAAAATTGACTATCAGTCACTTCTTTCTGCTTACTAATGTGGGGGAATTCAGTGTGGTCTTGTAGCTGAACAGTGGCTGCAGCTTTTATCTTGTTAGATTAGTTAGTGGATTTTCACTGATTACATTTCCTGGAAAATTAACTGGAACAGGTTAGAAATTCAAATACTTGCAATTTGAAAACGTTGTCAAAATCTGTCTGGTTTGACATATCTGTATGTGAGCATCATGCCTTTTGGTTGTTTCCTTTGTTAATTCGGTTGGTTTTTTTGGAAAGCCGCCAAAACAATCCTTTGTGTAATCACAGTGCATTGGAAACTGTCATATAGATCACAACAAATGAACAGCTCAGATGTTAATTTTCACGCATCAGTTTGACTGTTGAGGTGAACGAAGTGAGAGAGATGTACCACAGAGGGTTTAAGGAGCTCGTTCTGATCAGTCTCCATAGCAGGGATACTTTTGAAGAGATAATTGTAAGATACTGAATAGATAAGGAACTGTCTGGCTGAGGCTTCCATTTGCTAAGGAGCAGAAGTCCAAGTCTGTAGACAAGAGCTCCTTTTAGTTCAGAACCTGTTACTTGTTGAATATGTCAGTTTTCCTTAACATTCAGTTTTACTTTTTTAAAAATACAGCCTAGAAACCCTTGAAATCTGTATTTTGATTTTTACTCTCTGCCCTCACTTGTGTGTTTTATATGGCTGTAAAAAGTAGTCTAGAAGCTTGCAGGCATTCTCTTGCTTTACAGATTTTGGTGAGCCTCTTTTAGATTTCTCTATTAGAAAGCCTTTTACTTTTTAAAGAAATAATGATGGTCTTGTAACATCTGTAGGTACCATAGACCCAAGCTCACCATACACCATGATGTCACCCAGTCAGCGTGCAGGGAATTGGCCAGGATCTCCCCAGGTCTCTGGTCCATCACCAGCAGCACGGATGCCTGGAATGTCACCAGCCAACCCTTCCCTTCATTCACCTATCCCCGATGCCTCTCATTCCCCACGAGCTGGAACAAGTAGGCTTCTTTATCAGTGTTATAACTGTGAAACACTCATGTTTTTCTAGTTGTGTTCCTTTTGGTGGTTCTTGTGTCGGTCTAACAGTCCTTACTGCCCATGTGCAGTAAAATATCTAAGAAAATGAAGCCTTTATTCTGTCTTAGTTCAAATCTTCAATAACAAATTGGAAAAATGAGCTAACGCATACAGCATAAATGTCAGCAGGTTTGATCATAGCTCTTGTTGCAGTGCAGAAATCAGTCTGAAACTATTGAACTCCGTGGCTAAGAGAAAAGTCTTCAGAGTGAAAGCAATGATAGGCACATAAGCCAACCCAAATACTAACTTTTCACATCATAGATTTGTAATGCTGCTCTTGCTCCACTGATTTAGCCATCTTTACGTCCCATTGAGTTTGTTGTGCAAACCTGCTGTCTGCTGGCATGCTACAGAAAGAGGAAAAGGGAGGAAGATTTTAATGTTACTGAGACTCTTTGCATGGGTGCAGGGTCAAAACTAATTCTTTGTGTGTCTGATGCCTATCAATAGGGAGGCAAATTGTTAAATAAGAAGGACTGAGCTTTGGCCCAGAGGACCTAATGATGAATAGTGACAATTAAAGTGAACACATATCTTATGTTTCAGCTTAAATCCTCCCTTACTGCACATCCTTGTGTCCCCACAGGTTCCCAAGTCATGCCAACAAGCATGCCTCCACCTCGGAAACTACCTCAGCGCTCTTGGGCTGCATCCATTCCTACAATCCTCACCCACAGTGCCTTGAATATTCTGCTCTTGCCCTCTCCTACCCCTGGGCTTGTGCCAGGACTAGCTGGCAGCTATCTGTGCTCCCCTCTTGAGCGATTCCTCGGATCAGTGATTATGAGGAGGCATCTTCAGAGGATCATACAACAGGAAACGGTACGGTTTAAGTTTAGATGGAGATGTGGGTATGTGACTGCTCCATGTCGTTCAAATCAGGCACAAACTGAAATGCTTCAAATAAAATAACTGTTTGCTGTTAGACTTGTGCTGTACTTCTGATTTTTGCCACCTAAAGTGTCAAAATTTAGAGAAATCATTTAGTTCCACTTCTTTTCCACACAAATTAGACGTGGAAAACCTGTTTGGTCAGGTGAGATTTGGTAACTGTTAAGATAGCAAGTCTAGGACCAGACTTTCAGATGCTGTGGGTTCCTTGGGTTTGGCATGTGCACTGGGAGTTTACTAGA
The DNA here is from genome assembly GCA_013400515.1 of Erpornis zantholeuca. Lineage (NCBI taxonomy): Eukaryota > Metazoa > Chordata > Aves > Passeriformes > Timaliidae > Erpornis > Erpornis zantholeuca. The sequence continues at coordinate 14,420 of VZTN01011643.1, forward strand.
ACAGCCACGGGGTTACTGCGGGTGCCACTACTTGGCAGGATTGCCAGAGAAGTGAGTTACTAGTTCATGGTAACTACTAGGTCAGGAATGTTACTTTAGGGTTTGGGACAGACAAATGTGCCTCTTCACTTTCAGTGACAGAGAAAGAAGCCAAATCTTGCATAAGCTTAATTCTCAAGGCAATTTTACCTGTGTAGAAATACCACGTGTTTCTTTCTGGAAAGAGAGATTGATCACGACGCTTTGGGGAGAGAGTGAGAGAGACTGTGTGTGTGTGTGTGTATGAGTTCATGCCATTTAATGAATGACTAATTGACTGTGAATCTTCTTTTTATGCAGCTACAGTTAATAAACTCCAATGAACCAGGTGTTATTATGTTTAAGACGGAGGCACTGAAATGCAGGGTTGCTCTCAATCCCAAAACTAACCAGACCTTGCAGTTGAAAGTAACACCTGAAAATACAGGACAGTGGAAATCGGAGGAGTTACAGGTTTTGGAGAAGTTCTTTGAAACGAGGGTATGTACTGAAATCAAGAATGTTTACGTTTTTGTGCATTGCTTTTAATCTCTGGTGTTGTTTCGAGTGGTCCTGCTGGCTTTCATTGGCACGTGTAAGAGCTGCAAAATACAAAATTGACAGCCATGCATGCTGGTTGCATATTAAATGATATATTTATTATCTAAATAGGCACTACTAAATAGTGTCTTTCTTTAGGTTGCAGGACCACCTTTTAAAGCAAACACCCTGATAGCCTTCACAAAGTTACTAGGGGCTCCCACGCACATCCTCAGGGACTGTGTACACATCATGAAACTGGAGCTGGTAAGTCCACTGTTCTGTTTTTTAGTTCACCCAACTTTGGTTATTATATTTTTGAAAAAAAGCTGTTGTGTCTTCATCTACAAACACAAATTACTCTAAATTTGTACATAAGTTGTCTAATATTATTGGAGAAGTTTTTGTTTCACTACTAGCTGTCCTGGAAACTCCCAAAATTTCTCATTTAAACTGATGATTTTGAGGAACTGCAGACATGTTCCTGCACAACGAGCACACACGTAGGCTGACTGGAATCTTTCTGATTGTGTTGTTGTGCTCAGTTCTTTCAGAGTTTACTCTGTCTTCACTATACCTGGCAACATCTGCAGGTTTAGCTAAAGAGGCACATTCTACTTTGTGATGCTATTCTTTCTCTGTGCTGCTCTCTCTGAACAGTTCCCTGACCAGGCAAGTCAGCTGAAATGGAACGTGCAGTTCTGTTTAACAATCCCTCCCAGTGCTCCACCAATTGCGCCTCCAGGAACACCTGCTGTTGTGCTGAAATCCAAAATGTTGTTTTTTGTAAGTAGAGCTACCTGTTTTAAAATTCTAGCCCTGCATGTCTCTGAGATCACGGGTTTGTAGCAAAACATAAGCCCACTGTACCTGACAGCTGTAATAGCTAAAAGTGTTGTGCTGTTTGGAATCCTGGATTTGCGTGGATCTCTTTTGTAATGAGTTTGGTTCGTATTCCTACTCTCCCTCCTGCTAAAGCACAGCACCTCCTCGTGTTTTGTGTTCTTGGAGAGATGTGGAAGCTCAGCTTCCTCTGGGCTGCATCTTCAAGTGCTCAATTTGTGGGTGCTTTTTTGTTTGAGGCACTAACCACCTAGACTGGGTGACGTGCACATTAGTGGTGATGGGAGAGGAGACCAGGGATGAGATGTTCAGAACAAATATACATCAGTGTTGTGCCCGAGGCAATGCTCGTTGTGAGGTGCTTTTGAGAAGAAAATAGTCTCCACCTGAGTGATGATTTCTCTGTTGCAGAATTGATGTCTGAAACAGGGGGGTGAAAGTACATGCTGTCTGTAGGCCTGGAGTGTTTAACTGTGTCAGAAGTTGCACTGAAGTACGTGGTCATTCAGTTTAACACACTTTTTGGGTTTTTTCCCCACAGCTCCAGCTAACACAGAAAACATCAGTCCCACAGGAAGCTGTTAGTATTATTGTCCCAATTATTTATGATATGGCTTCGGGTACAACGCAACAGGCTGACATTCCCAGGCAGCAGAACTCTTCTGTTGCTGCTCCAATGATGGTTAGCAATATTCTAAAGAGGTTTGCTGAACTGAATTCACCACGACCAGGTACTGTACATGTCCAGTAGATATATTCTCTTCACCCAGACATCTGTGACAAATCTCCAGTGTAACACTAAACCTCTCTTAAGTCTGAATTCTTGGTTTCTATCTTACTTCTTTAGTGATTACAAACTCTTGATGTGACAGGCAGTACGTAACTTAGTAGGAAGTACTGACAACACAGGAGAAGGTTGCACTGATGATTCAGGCTGGGTTTGGCTGTTCTGCCCCTGTGATAAAATGCACCCACCTCTTGTTGGCCCAACTCTTGCTGCTTAGTAAGAGTCACACTTTTTGACAAATGGGCCCAGAATGAGTCACAAGAAATATGCTATGGCCAAGTGTCAGTTTTTAACCGGGACACATGGTTAATTATGAAGTTACTCAGCTTACCAGTAGAATATAAAGGGATGTTAAAATAGTTATCAGAACTTGTCCATGTGCTGTGAATGATTAAAAAGTAATTGCAGTGGTTGTATACTCCTTTGTCAGTGTGTCCACTAGCAGAGGTGCATACAGTTCTGTCACCAGATGTGCTGTGAAGTGTTTGAGCTAGGTGGTTCTGAGTGTTCATTGGCTTATAGGTAGTGCACCATGAGCAGCATTGTGCTTTGCTTTCCCTCTTGTTTGTCATGCCTTTTATTTTTTTTTGTAGTATCTAAAACATTGAAGAACAGTAGCAGGTTCTTTGGGCAGCATGTTGTCTGTAAGCAGTGGTTTGGGGTCCTAATACACAGATGGCTCATAAAGAGCAATAACTTTCAGTTCTAATGAAGAACAAAATTTTTCCAGTTAACCCAGTGAATAGATTGAAGTTGTGAATCCAGAGGTTGACTTCTCTTTTGTATGATTATTCATCTTGTTGTTATGCAGTAATTTTAACTATGCTTGATGGATTATTTCAGTTGCTAAAACATGAGCAATGTTTACCTTAAATTGGTGTGGATATGCATACATTTCTGAAACTTGTGGTGGGATTTAAATTAATATGCACTTTTTGTTTAACATCTTGTAATAGTGTAGGTAAATAGGAGAGAAAATAGCCTTGAGGGTATGTGGAGTTCTCTGTAGGAGTTCTGTGTGTGGAAGAGAGCTGTTGTTTGTATAGCACTTTTATTTCAAAACACATTAACTAAACTTCGGGTGTTGCTTTTGGAGGGTGCTTCCCCATAGAGTTCCCCTGGTGTGGGGAGGGGTAGGTTCTTGCTTTGCTGTTTGTTATTGCACTGAGTTGTGTTTTAAAGTAAACCCTCCACAAAGTACCACAGCAGAGCAAGTAACTGTCAAAGCTGCTCTGGTGATGCCAGGTGAGATGTATTCTGATGGTCACTAAATAGATCAGAATGGACAATTTTTGTTTGTCTTGCGAGTTTAGAAGCAGTTTTGGAATCAAGTAGAGGGAGCAAAGTATAGACAGGGAAAAACAGCATAGGAAAAACTTTTGAGCCACAAGCAGAACCTTATCCAGGCAAAGGAAAATGTAGCTGGCTGAGCAGAGGAAATTTCTAGTAGTCCTTCCTCTGACTTCCAAAAGAAAGAATGAGTCTGTATGAATTTATTTATTTATTTCCACCACCACCCAGCCAAAGTAGGATCTTCCCTGAGGACACTTGAAATGCAATTTCCTCTGTTCTTATTGTCAAAACATACATTATTATATCTGATCAAAAAGAACAAGAATACCTTCTTTTCTTCACCATTGAAAGGTGATAGGAGAGCAAACAGATGAAAGTAGATAGCTGGGAGACTTCTCTTGTAACACCAGTGAATGGGAGATCCCAGATGTGTATCCTTTCTCCTCTGATGTTCCTTTGTCTTCTACTGCTCCTGTGCTGTACCCAGGATTTTCTTAATTTTCCTACCTGTTAGCTCTCTGCTGCACTAATTGCAATCTGCCTGGTTAAGGGAATTTTTCGCTGTTTGAGTCAGGAAGGACCAGGGCCTCCCATTGTGCACAGATGATGTTACTGGCACTGTCGTTGTAACCTGGAATCAGTGTTGCCTCGTTCTGGCTGTATATTTTTTACCTTTCTCTCTTTGTGAGAAAGTATTTTGTATTCAGCTTAATTTTCCTCTTAATAAAATAGTAGTGCCTGAAAAGTAAGTTCTTTTGAAAGAGTTTTCTTTTCAGATCTGTGGGCAAACACATTCTGCTGTGTTTAGCAGTAAAATGTTGACTCATTGTGAGTACACATGGTCTTTCTAAGACCACTTTACCTATGCCTCCATGGGAGAAAATACTTTACTTTGGGGAGATACTTGTATGAACTGAGAGGAAATCAATGCCCTGGAATAATAAGTTTAAACATGAGCTGTTTAAAGTACAAAACTTACAGTGTGTAGTGGACATCAATCTGGTAAGGAAATTAAAATCCCTGTGGATGCCGGAGGTGATCTTTAGAGAGGAGCTCAAGGGACTCGTGATGATTCTTAAAGCACTTCACGACTAAACATTTTTCAGTGTCAAATTTTCAGAGATGCAGTGGATGGTATTTAGCCCAGATTTGTAGCTTCGGTATGGTAATGACTTGCCCAAAATAATCTTGGGAATCCCTAGTCTGGCAGTTAAGATTAATGCATCCCAACAGGCTCTGCTCTTATCTCTTTGCTCACACTGTTGCTCCTTCAGCAGCAAAATTCACTGTCTTCTAATTGGTATTTCTTGAAATATGCAGGAAAAATTCAGCCCACAGTGACCAGGGTACAACAGTGGCTATTAATTGTATTCTTTTACCAGGAAACAGTAGATGAAAATCACAGCTGCCTGATACTTCATCTTTTGTTGTTCTTATTTAACCCTTTCGCTTCTGTTAGGTTTAAATTATTTAAGCTATTCAGAATGTGTGTGGTTTTGTCAACAAGTGCTGGTATTTAAAACTTGAGGTAGCTGTGGCTGGTTTTTCCTCTCAGTATTGAATCTCAGCTGTTGGAAACAAGTCCACCTGCTCTGTATTTTATTTTGCAGTTTAGATATCAAGGGCAGAACCAGAGCAATTTGGCTGAAAGAAACAGATTCCTGACTGTTGCCCAGTCTTGGAATTAGAAATGTTTCCAAGACTTAAGCTTAGGACAGAAAACATCTTCCAGCTGTTTCAGACCTGAGTCTTTCAAAATGTTAAGTTTCTGCTTGTAATCAATAGAAATAAAACTTGAAAAAGATGGGTTATTTTCTTTGTAAGATGTGGTACTCTTAATTAATAACATAGAGAAAAATTCAGATCACAGTCCATGTGCGATCAATTCTAGCATAGATTCAATCTGGCATTCAAAAGCAATTAAAAGTTAAGAGCTACTTGCAATTCCATCACCAACAAGAGCAGTCCTGCTGGGAAAGCTGGAGCTACTTCAGCTTGTAATTCCCACAAATCCCAATGTCCCTGGAGGCCGCTGGGTTTTGGGAGTCGCAGCTGCCGGCTCTGCCCTGAGGGGCTCAGGGGGGCACAGTGAGGAAGGAAGGAAGGGCTGTGGGGTGTGGGGCTAACCTGTCTCTTTTCCCTGCTCCAGAGCGAGGAAGGGCTGTCCGGGGCGCGGTGCTAACCTGTCTCTTTTCCCTGTTCCAGGTGAATGCACAATATTTGCAGCCGTTCGTGATTTGATGGTTAATCTTACGCTGCCCCCTGGGGGGCGTCCCTAGACACTTTTAAAAGAAGGCTGAAAGTGAGACAAAACAGCAAAAAAAAAAAAAAATTAAAAAAATAAATAAAGCCTTCAGTTAAAAGAGGACGTTTTAATTTTACCTTTTTTTCTAAGAGCTAACTATAAACTGGCAAACTTTCAGGGATGCACTTTCATCACATAAATATAACCACGACTTTTGTATAGTGCTGTTGTATAGTGTGTTTTAATGGGAGACACTTCAGACTAGGTAATAGATTGAAGTATCAGCTTGCTGGTAATAGATTTAATATTCTGTTTTATACTATAAAGATTATGAAAATGCCAAACTTGTTTGTTTTTCTGTTTTTCTTATGTTTTGGTGTAATAGTCTTTTTTTAAGGCAGGTCTGTCATTTTTGAATACTGTAAAACTGTGACAAACTTTATATTGAAGCTGTATTTTAATATGACTGCTTTGAATCCTTAAACAATTTATTTGGGCTTGTTGTAAACATGTCCCCAAAAAGCAATATTTAATAAACTGGATTAAAAAATCTTAAACTGGATGTTGTATCATCTTAAACTTCATTCCTCTCCCCTGTAGCCACTGGTCAGATCTCTTGTATTCACACTTACTGCACTATCTCTTTTTGTGGTCTTGGTTGTACACACACACACACATGTGCTGCTAACTTAAAAACCCAGACAAACCCTTATTTATTTTCCTGTGGTTCAGTTTGTTCCAAGTGAGTAGAAGAGAGTTTGTTCATTTTCCTGATTGTAAAAGTAACCAGTACCTACTTTAAAAAAGTGCTTCATTTCTTACACCAGGATCTACATCTTTTCTGTCCCAAAAGCAAAGTTTAGTGGAAGAAAGAACCTTTTGTCAGCTGTCATGGAGTCTGTAACAACAGACTCTTCCTCGTGTTGTTCTAGAGGCAGGTAAGGTTGGAGCTGCACCTGCATACCACAAAATGGAGAGGCTGATCCAAAAAAGAAACAACCTGACCTTTAGCTTCCTGAATTGGATGAATGTAGATAACTTTGTCAGTAACGACTGAAGGCTCTTGTAATTGAATAAAATGTCCATCCTTACAACATTTACTGTGTCATTTAACCATTTGTTCTCCTGGATCAGAATTCTCCAATTTTTATGGAGTTCAAATTGGTTTCCTGACTTTCAGCTGTGCTGCCTCCCTCCCTTTGCAGAGCTCTGGCAGCTCCTTGCTCAGCTGAAGGATGTTTGAAAGCAATTCTAAATATCATTCAGGGAATGTATTCCAGCCTGCCTTGCTGTCTTCAAGGCTGCCCATTGCTCCTAAGATTGTCCCAGTGCTTCTTTCACTGAAACTCTTGCTATTAGAAATCACCTTTTGATGGTGCCCACCTCAGATTTCAGCCTTGAACCCGTGGTTTGAGTGTGGGTTCTGTATCACTGCTGCTCTCACCCGTGTGTATCTGACAGATGGTTATACAGCTTCTGCTACTGAAAAACAAAACCCATTCCCTGGAGTGAAAACTTGCAGTTTTTAAATGCTGCTGCTCTGTTGGAAAGAGCCCATATTTCTGCCTTTTTAGAACTAAACTGATGTTTTAAAATTGAGAGGTGACACAAGGATGTCTGAAAAAGACTGGCTGTTGTGCTGGTCACAGCTCTGGTTTTGAGGCGGGGGCATTCCCATGCCTAAAATCAGCTTCCTAGTATGTGAGAAGTACCTGCTGCCCGTTGTGGGAAGGGGCAGGAGATGTGGAGTGAGGTGGGGGAAGAACTTCAGCACTTGGAAGTTAAAGGGAAGGAGAGGCCTCCCCACAGGGCAGAGAAAACAAAACATTTAACTACTGACAGATGGTTATGGACGGACACCCCAAATCCCAGATGCTGGGAAGGTTGAATTTTGATATATATTATACACAGCACTCATAGCATACACCATATTTTAAATATTTCTCCTAAATAATTACATTCTTAAGGAAAACACTACTAGTAAAAGGAAGCATTTCCCACTCACCAGAGATACTTGTTCCTTTCAAAGCAATGACTGTGACTACAACTGCAGTTTTAAGTTTTGTTTTTCATGTGTATTTACAACGTCAGTTTTAAGTTTCATTTTCCATGTGTTCAGCCCCTTTTTCTGGCAGCCAGATGATGTGAGCACCTGCTGCATTGGGACTATTCATAGATTTCTTTCTTATGGTGGATTTCTTTCTCCATTTATTTCACTGAAAGTGCTGCAGTTACTCCACATCCTGCAGTATTTCTAGAGCTTTCTAGGTTTCTCATCAACCCACCTGTGGGACAAGGATGAGGGGATTGAATTATACAGAGGAAAAGTAGTTCTGAGCTGATCCACAGCTCTGGCTTAGCAATATTAGCCATTGTTAGATGGGAACACACTATAGGCATCCAAAAAGCCACTCCCAATGGCAGCCACGGACTTTGTGGCTTTCCAGATAACAATTACTGATCCTGCTAAACATTTCCTCAAAATAGAAAACAGGGAAGAGACTTTTTTGAGCCCAGCAAGTATTCAGACAGGGAGCAGAATCAAGGTGAGGTTCTTGGAGGGTTTTGGTTTGAAACTAAGTTTTAATTCTTTGCTATCTTTCCACGTTTGAGTGTTCTGCAGGTTGCCTTTGAGTCTGCAGATGTTTTAACTGAGTTTACAAAAGCTGCGGGGAAGCAAGCTCTGATGATAAACTGCTGAGACAAAACAAAGCTCCATAAAACCAGAAGCTGTTTTTCTTTACGAGCTGCAGTTTGTCTTTAAGCATGTGCTCAGTTTCATCTGTCAGTTGAAAGTTACTCTGGTTCGCAGGCATTTTAAAGCAAAATCTTCTGTGTGAAAAATAGACTACTAGGAGAACATTTGGGTCATTTTAATCACATTTATGATTAGTCTGTCAAAGGTGTAATTTCAAAAGTTGTGCTATACTGGCCCTTTCAGCTCAAGTGGTTATAGTTGTTCCCCTGGCCCAAATTTTCCATCTAGCATAGAATTCCAGAGGTTTTAAAGGTAAGAATGTATTTCAATAAATTAACGTGTAATTGAAATGTATTAACCATCTGTAGCATCGAGGCTGTAATTACCGAGCTGTGACTCTGTGTAACCCCATAATAGCGATGTAATTGGGACTTCCACATTTAGATTAAATCACGCTGACTTCAAAATATGCGACGCTTTTCCGGAGGTGCTGCATCAGCCGCCGGGGGGTCGCTGCTCAGCGGGCGGATCATTATTTTGGGGAATGTTTTTAAGGCTGAACTTTGGCTCCAGGAGCATCGCACGCCCGGGAAGCAGGTGCTGAGCTGCCCCTTCGCTGTGTGACGCTCTCCCGCGTACTCCCAGCTCCTCACGTTCCTCCAGAGCAGTAATTGCGTTCTTTGGGAAATGACCCCGCGTGGAGGGTCCGGCAGGAAGCGTCCGGGCGCTGCTCCGGGAGATAAGGGATGCTGAGCGGGGAAGGGCTGCGCCCCGGCCGGGCGGGGGCTGTGCAGAGCAGCACGGATGCGGGAAGCTCCGGCAGGTTCAGCCTGAGCGCCTTCAGTTCCTGCCCTGGAAAAGGTTCGGAGGGGCCTCCGGAGGCGGTGGAGGCAAAGCCCCTGGGGCAGGGCTGTTCCCTCGCACTTGGCTGGAGAGCTGCCGCACACAGCCAGGAGCGACTGCCCATCAGCAAGTCTTGGGAAAACGTGTCCCCGCTGTGCGGGATAGGGTCCCACAGCAGGGAAATCATCGCGTTCAGCCTTGTCAGGGCCTGGTTTCACTCCTCCCGTGATCCCTCACCTCCACACCTGCCTTTGGGAGACCATCACGGAGGCTCCAGCTAGCGGGAGTTCCACCTGCACCCGGACTCTCGGAGAGCAGCGGCTGAAGGGAGAGCTTGCCAGAAACTACAAAGAAGGGAGTGTGGATGTTCCGGTGTGGGAAGGGTTTGCTGACATCCCTGCTCTGTGTTAGGGCAGGCAGCTCTCAGGGCTCAGGGGGTTCAGGCAAGAAGGGGTCCCCTCCCTCTCCTCTGCCACACCCGGGGATGTGCCTCCCTCATGGGTGTCCAACCCCTGCCAGGGGCACTGCAGCCGATCAAGAGCTAAGGAGCAGTCCTACCCTTCCCTTGGGAAATCTGCCTGTGGCCGTGAAGCACTCGTGTCTCCACATTGTCGTGACCTGGTGTGTGTGAGCAGGGAACCCCCATCTCTCATCTGCAGCCCCCCGGGACCCCCACAATCGCCTGCCCAGGGCCCTCCTGGTGCTGCTGGCCCTGTCACGGGCGCTGCTCCCTCGGCAGCACAACGCTGCTTTCTGCAACTTCATTTTTGAGGCTTCCTCCGTGACGAGTATGGTGTTGAAAGCAGCTGGCAAGCTGGCAAAGCAGCATTTAAAAGACACAGAGAAAAGCACTCCTGTCCTCTGGAGCTGATTTTGCAGCAGAAGGAGGGAGGGGGCGGCTGGGGGCTGCAGGCCAGCGCGGGCCCCGCTGTGCTTTTGGCACAGATCTCTGCAATGCCGATCCCAAAAAGCAGGGACAGAGCCAGCCTGGCACAGGGCTGGGAGCTGAGGTGATGCCTCTGGTGCTACTCTGCACAGGAGCTCCCATCTCGCTGCTCCAGGTTACAGATAGGATAGGATAGGATAGGATAGGATAGGATAGGATAGGATAGGATAGGATAGGATAGGATAGGATAGGACTATTTCAGTTGGAGAGGACCTACAAGGGCCATTTGGTCCAACTGCCTGACCAATCCAGGGCTGACCAAAATTTAAATCACATTGTTAAGGGATAGTCCAAATGCCTCTTAAGAACTGACAGGCTTGGGGCATTGACCACCTCTTCAGCAAGCCTGTTCCGGTGTTTAACCATCCTCTCAGTAAAGAAATGCTTCCTGATGTCCAGTCTGAGTCTCTCCTGACGGTGAAGGTTTGAACCATTCCCAGGCATCCTGTCCCTGGATCCCGGGGAGAAGAGCTCAGCACCTCTCTCTCCACTTCCCCTCCTCAGGAAGCTGCAGGGATCAATGAGCATCCTCTTCTCCAAAGGAGACAAGCCCAGAGTCCTCAACCACTCCTCACAGGACATTCCTTCCAGCCTTTCCACCAGCTTTGTTGCCCTCCTCTGGACATATTCAAGGATTTCAACATCCTTGTTAAACGGAGGGGCCCAGCACAGAGAACAGCAGGATAATCACTGCTGGCACCTGGCTGTGCTGTGCCTGGTGTACCCCGGGATGGGCTCTGCCCTCCTGACTCCCTCCTGCTCCCTTTCTGCAGGGCTGCCTCTGGCCTCTCTTCTCCTCTGCTTGTGAAGTGCTGAGGTGTTGTAGGAACTTGTCATGGCTTCCATGCACAGCTGGGGAGCCACATTGTTCACTGGGAATGTGCCCCCACAGAAGCTACTCCACACCCTGACACTGGGATTATCACACACTGGTGCTGTGAAATGAGAGCCAACACTTGGACTGACTGCTCTGTGTAAGCATCACCCAGTGGGACAGATACATCTTGTTTATTTACATCTGGGCTCTGTCCTCCCATCAAAAGGAGGGCAAGGACAAGGCAAAGAAAAGAGGTGTTTGTGTACATGTGCCAGCAATGATCTTGAAGGAAAAAAAAGGAAAAATGGATGTATGCTTTAACTACTTGGACAGCCTGGAAAGCTGACTGATACCTAGGGATTTAGCTGTGTGAAAATAGCTATTTTGATAACAGTACTGTGTGAGAACTGAAGTGTAACTTCAATTACTACTGAGATATCCTCCCCCCACACTGCAGCAGCTGGTTGAGCTCAGCTGAGTCCTTCTTGGCTGTCACCTCAGTGCCCAGAGGAGAGCTACCAGCTCCAAGCTGAGATCTAACCTGTGTTTGAACCCAGCTCTGCCCTTTCCACCTGCTCTGCACTCAGAGTTCAAGTTTTCCAGTTCAGCTCTTGGTTAAGGTGTCAGGACACCACCCCAGAAGCTGCTGAGTGGCTCTCCCAGCAGCACCCTCCTGGCAGCTGCTGCTCTGGAGAAACACCCCTCATGTACTCCACCACCACAGGGCTCCAGCAGCCAGGCAGGAACCCAAACTCAGACCTTGGCTTTTGCCAGGCTGCTCTCGGCACCCACAGTGGTCCCACTGTTGGATTTTCTGCTGGGCAGGATCTCTGAAGGGTGGGCTCTGTTTGGCTGTGTTTTCCTCTGCCAGATACAGTGGACCAGGTAGGGGACTCGAGCTTGCTGTGCAGAAGCTGCAGGAGAGCAAGAAAGATCCCTGGCTCCATGTGGGACTACTCCAGTGAGATCTCTGCAAGCTGAACTGGCTCAGGGTGGGTGTGGAAGCATTTGGGCGTGAGCCAGTCAAGGATGTTTGTCCCAAGGGCCCAGGCTGGGTCTTGTCCCTCTCACTTTGCAGTGAAGGCACAGTCCCTCCCCTTCACAGAGCTCCATGCTGAATGTACAGGTGTGATATGCACATTCAGGACAGCTCTGGATGTTTGGAAACAATATATTCCTTTTGATTTCTGTGGGCTGGAATTTACCTTGGGAGCAACTGTTGAGCAGGGTAGTGCCTTTCCTTTCATGGTATCTCACAGACAGGGACATGGGCAATCTTTAGAAATAAATTCATTCTTTTCTACACTCTGGGTGCCCAGATCCATCCATAGCTGGTCACAGTCAAATTCATCTTAGATTTGAAAGCACACTTGGTAGCCCTGAAATCAGGTTTGTAAGTTGCTTTTCTCTACACACTTTTGCATTTGTTTTTCTGCTTTGTTTTCTTGCAGATGGGTGCCTTAAAAAAACCCAGAGTTTGCCTACACACCTCCTGCCTCTTGCTCGCTGCACAGCTTGGCACAGCATGGTACCATCCGCGTGCTCTCTTACCCCAGAGTCAGCTGCTCAAACAGGAAAGGTTTATGAAGATTTTCAGGGATAATGCTGAAGGAATCAACTTTTTATTCAAACACACTGTTGTTTGCAGCATGCAAATAGCACATCCTGGGCATCCTGGGAGAGAATTATTCCAGGTTGTTTCATTTATTTCAAACCCCAGTGGCATGCATGGTGGGGTAGTGACTGCAGACAGAGTTTGCTGAAGCCCAAGGTGACCCATTGGCCATGTGGGTTTAGTTGTGCAGTTTTATTTGGCTTGTGGGCAGATGAAAGTTTTTGGGCCAGTTTGGTGGAGCACAACAGCTCTCCTCCATCCTTTTAACTTTTAGGACTACAGACATCAGCAGAAAATCACAGAGGTGACCCTGACCAGAGTATTTCCCAAGAGTCGTTTTTCCTTTCACAACATACAGCATGGTACAGCTCTGCCCTGGGCAGGGTGTTTGTGGGCAGCAGTGCCAGAGCTGAGCACAGCATGGTCATGGCCCTGCACAGGCACTGCTGCAGCTCTTCCCTTGTCCCTGGGGGACTGGAGACCTCAGAGAACTGCTGTGTTCCTCAGAAATGAGAGTTTCGTCTTCCTCATGGCCAAAGGGATTTGGGAGGGAGATGTGAGATTCGCTGTGTGTGTTGCAGAAGGTGCCAATGCTCACGCACCTATAAAAAGAAAAAAAGAACGTGGGGTTCTGCTTGGCATCCCATGAGAAATGTAGGACTGACAGTGCCCTCCTGCATCTCCAAACCCAGATCCATTACAGGCAAATGTGCTGTAAAATGCTGCTTATAAACTTGGCAGGCTCTGTCTTAATTACATGCTTTTGCCTAAACTCCCAAGTCCTCCCAATATCCCCAGGGAGGGAGGCTCTGGGAGATCCTCACTGCTCTGAGCTTTGTGGTGCACTAGAGAGGTTATGGATTATGTCAGCCACAGAAAGCTGTGAGCATGAGGTGATATTTGTAAGAATCCAAGGAAAAAACCTGCCCTTTTCCCATCTTGTTTCAGTCCCTTTGGGCAGTTAGAATCAGAGTCAGGCAGCTGCTCTTAAGTTGTGAATTTAGAAGCACTTTTCTTCTTTCTTTGGCACGAAGAACAACAGCAAATTCCACACAGGCGCAGCTCTTTCAAAGACTGATCTTAAGAAGGAGTGGAGGGAGCAGAGGGAGGAGGGCAGCAAGGACTGGCCCAGAGGTGCCCAGTGTCCTGCAGAGGGCTGGAGAGAGGGACAGACCGTGGCTGATTCTTCCCTCCCTCGCCATGGCCTCCCTCCCAGCCCTGGTGCTGGGACATCCTCCCTGCAACCGAGTGGGAGCCAGAATGTCCTTCCTGTGTCATCGTTTTACTTCAGTGCTTTCCATACCTTCTTTCTTAAGGAAAGATATCAAAATCTTACTCTGATTCTCTTTGCATTTTCCAGATTTTCCTCCCCAACTGAATCGCACAAGCATTCAACCAACCAAACAAATAAAGTAAATAAATACATGTAACCTTCTCCCCATCCCATCCCATCCCAAATCTTTGCCAGGGTGTCCCATGTTGTCAATGCAGGCTCAGCCTGGTTCAGGGCGTGGCAAAGGGAACCTTAAAGCTGATGAAATGAAGATCACCTGAGCTGTGCAGGAGCAGCCCAGCCCTGGAGAATTAATTCATGTGTCCTCCTGAGTGAAGGATGTCCTGAGGAAGAATGTCCTATGTACTTAATTCCATCAGAAGAATCTTGTCCATTTGTGCTACTCCAAAGCTTGCAAGAGATGAAGATTAGAAAGAACTTTTTGAAGGATGGGAGCGCAGAGGCTACAATGCTTTGAAAAACAGAAACGTGTCCAAAGCCAAATTTTAACAGAGACCACAGAGGAAAAGCTTGAAGAGAAAAATAATGTAGTTAAGAATGCAAAATTGTTTATTTTCCAGCTAAAGATTAAGCAGCATATTACAGGGAAATTCGCAAAGGAATTTGTCAGTATTTAAAGACTTCTGCTTTTTGGATTTTTTTCCCCCTCTGCCAAATAGTTAATTTGGGCTACAGTAACCAATTACTCCTACACAGTGCTGGAAATGATGGCAATTGGACTTGTTTCACCACTGTCAACAACCTGAATATTTCAGCAGCTGTGGAATTTTTAAAGAATCATGCCTGTGGCGTGAAAGTGGCCCAACACTGTGTAGAAAGAATAAATAAAGGTGATTCCTGTGCTGGTGAATTCCTGGGAACCTCTTTCTAACAGAAAAAAAAACCAAAAAAAAAAA
>VZTN01011643.1:29399-46226 GCA_013400515.1 Erpornis zantholeuca
AAAAAAAAAAAAAAAAAAGAAAAAGGAGCAGAGGAGGAAGTAAAATGCAGACTGGTTGTTTGTGCTGTTCCAGTCTGGACAGTCTGTCCCAGACAGGAAGCTGGTCTCCTGACAAGATCATGACTCCAGCTGTGACATGTCAGAGGCTGCTTTCCCCAGCACATTCCCGGGATGGAGTTGTTTGCCTGGCAGTTGTTCCCTCGCCAGGAGCAGAGGAGACTCCAGCTCTGCCCTGGGATGGCCAGGGAGGCAGACTTGGAGGGACCACAGCCCTGAAACCACTTTCTGCAGTTGCAGGGTTTTCACAGCTCTCTGGGTCCTGGGGAAGTGTGAGGAATCAGCCCCTCTGACTCCCTCTGACTTCCTTTTAGTATTGACTCTTCCCTTCCCTTGGATCAGGCATGGTAGTTAAGGGACAAAGGCAAAATTAAAGTGAGCCCTGTGCTGCAGGTTGGCACAGGAGCCATTATACTCTGACAGAGTTTTCTTTTCAAGCTCTGTTTGTGTCCTGCTTATTTTCCTAATTCACTTGTGCTTATTTTTAATGGATTATTTTGTTTTTCTACAGAAGTAACACACATCAAAGACAGCTTCTGGTCAGCATCACCTGTGGGATGATAGTGGTGTGGGCACACTTCTCCTGAAGATGTTTTTCCTGGACATCTTTTTTTAGGTGGATGTATTCCTATTCATCTTCTGAGTTTATAAATTCTAATTTTTACAAAATATTGAGGATTTTTTTTTATAAAATCCCCTTTAAAATATGGAAAGAACTTAAAAATATTTTCACTTTTTATTAAAAGTACTGCTTTTAACTGGGGGAGGAAACTTCTCCCAAGGTTTCATTTGTGAAGACCAACATAACAATGTGTGTGTGCACGCAAACATGCAGGAGGGAGATCAAAACCATTTCATATACAAAGCTTATCTTAGTTTGTGCTCTTTCCAGTTGAAGCTTCCTCACCCCATCTGCTTCTCTGCATGACTGACAGCTGACTGCACTTCCTATTTCTAGCACATTTTCCTGTCAGGTTATCCAGAGCTGCTGCCATGTGGGTGCCACCAGGCTTCCCTGAGGAACACGACCCCGTTCAGCCATGGGGCAGAGCCTCCCTGCTCCCAGGGAATCCATCACAACCTAGGGCAGAGCTCCCTGGAGATTTCCAGAGAGGAGAACTGCACATCCACCGCTGGGGCAGAGGTGGTTCAGGCTCACCTGGCTCCAAAGGAGTCGGAGCTGCTCTGGAGCTGGCGGCTCTGCTGTGAGTAGCTCTGGCAGCAGAACGTAGCTGCCTCCTCTTGGCTCTGCCAGCCAGCAGAAAAGCTGGAATGGGCCAATGTAAAATAATTGGTACAGCTGTTTTTATGTATTTTTCCTTTTTCTTTTTTTTCTACAGCAGAGACTAGAAGTGACAGAAATAGCTGGGAGCTGCTTTTTTCTTTCCAAGCTGATGCTGTACCAGTGTCTTTGATTGATCACCTGCTGTAGGTGTGGTTGGAGCTCCCATTTAGCTCTCCAGTGTTCCAAATGCTCTTGACTGATCACTCAGGTATTGCAGCAGACATTTTTTTATCTCAATTGCTTGGGTACTTGGGCCATGCCATTGTAAAGAAGTATTTAAAATCTGGGGTTAATCAGGTGAGTAGATTGGTAGCACTGAAGTCCATGACTTTACAGTGCTGGCCATCAGCTACCAGCTAAAATACAGTGAATTTATTTATCTTAGCCACTGCTTCTATTCTCATGGCCTAATGAAAAGCATATGCTTGCTAGATTAGGGACATGTAAATTTGTCATGACAAATTCATGCACTGGAGCATAATTAAGTGGAATTTTACTGCCTTTGTAACTTTGTGCGACCATCGCTTTTGTTTCCCTTATGGAACATTTCAAACATTTTATGATGTGTATTCATGCCAAGAACTGAGCTATGTATTTTTGTTGATGTTGGGTGATATCAGAAATACCAAATTTGACTGCCAGAGTCTAGTGTGAATCCATCCTTCAGCAACAGAGGAATCTCTTTAAGCCCTGAAAGCACACTAGCAAGCCAAGTCCCTATTTAAGGATGGGCTTTATATTCTAGGTGCTGTCCTTGACCACTACAGAGTACAGATGCAGCACATGCCTTTTTGACCTATCCTAGAAAATAATTCCTGATAATTGTTACAGACATCCAGGAGAATCTCTACACTTCCTGAGCACTGCCCACGCATTCCTGGTTTTAGACAGCCCCATCTCCTGCCTGCCCCATGGAGACACCATCTGCAGCAGCTGCTTTTCCAGCAGGTTCAGGTAGGAGAGGACACTGGAATAGACTATTTGGATGCTTGGCTTTGTGCCATCCATCAGTTTCTGCTCTGTTTATTTGAGAGAAACGTGGCCACCTGGGCTTTCTGTCCCCTGTCCCTCAGCCCTGGGCGGGCAGGACACATTGCACAAGTCTGGGCAGAAACACCAGGGTGGTGATTTCACACCATGAGCTGTAGGAGCCCTTTACAGTTCAGGTCCTGCACAGCAATCCTCTGCATTAGTGGCACAACAGGACAGGAAATAAAATTCTGGATTCCCCATTTTTTTTCACTTTCTTTTCTTCTGACAGATTTGAAATCTGACAGTTCCACTTCTGTCTTCCTTGGTCTGGCTCCATTTCTGTCCTGCAATACTTGTGTGTGAATGCTCTCCCTGCTTCTGCAAAGATGAAAATCCCTAAGAATATGGTTCAGGGCCTACAGAGGGTAAAATAAAAAATGCAGGAGAGTCCCAAACCTTCACTTGAGAGAAAAAAAAATTCTAGACAACATTTGTGACTTTTAGCTCAAAGCACCAATTTCCCCATAGCCAAAAATTGTATCAGTATAGGATTTAAAATGTCATTGTTTTGGAGGGTTTTTGTTTTGTTTTGAGAGAGATGCTCATCTCCTTACTTAGACTCTGGCAGTGTGCTTATTAGATCCATGAAGGGTGACCTATAAATCCCTGCAGTCACTTGCCAGGTTGCTCAACATTTGCATTTCAATGTCATTTCTTCATTTCCACTTTCTTTTTTTAGACATAACATTTACACATTTCAGACGTGCTTTAGGCTTCCCTTGCCTGTGTGTTGCTAGAGCTGCAGGAACTCTGAAAGTTGCCATTCCTGCCACAGAGAAGCCTGGAAAGCTGAGGCAGGCTGAAAGGCTGATTATATCTCCCTCTGCCAGGTTTAGACTTTGGGGCAGTATCTAGAAAAAGCAGCATACTGACTCTTAAAAGAACCCTTTATTTTATGGCTTATTTTCTTTTCAACCTAAGTATCAGAAGCAAAGTTCAGTCTTCAATTCTGACTCAGGATTCTCTCCTTATTCAGAAAACAGTTAAGGTCCTCCCCAACCCAAATACTGGGCAATATAAGACCAAGGTCTGAAGAAGACCCAACCAAATTCACCTCACCCTTTGTGTTGGAGGCCAAGTTCCCCAAGGAAAAACTTGCCATGGTGATCAGATCACTTTCTGCAGCAGTTGCATCCTAAATCCCACTGGCAGCACTCTGTGGAGCCTATCTCAGCCTGGTGAAAGCTGCTTGCTACCAAATCCTGCATAACAACCCTCCTGTCCGTCTCACTTTGGGCACACAGGATCCCAATACCAGCTGTTATTTTCCTTGCATCCCCTTCCTTCCTTGGCTTCTCACTGTTGTCTTCCTCCACAGAACTCCACCAGACAGTTTTGCTGCTTTCCTCATAGCTCTGTACACAAAATCTCTGATTTCTGCCACATCACAGAAATCTTTCTACAATTTATATTCTTGGGGTGACTTAAATTTAAAGAGAACAATCAAGAGCAAGTCTGGTGCTGTTGATGGCACTTTCATTCTAATTAACTTAATTCTAAGTATGGAAAGGCTATTCCTGGCTCAATGATCAGAACTGTAATTGCAATTGCCTGTTTGATTAGCAGTTATGGACCAATATTGTAGTATAATAAAGTGTGTCTGGCTTTCCTAACTCAAACTATAGTATATGGAGCAATTCAAAATGCAGCCTGTGCTGCACAAAGCATTTGGTATTTAAGACACAGCACACATGACAGTGCTCAAAAGCACCTTTAGTACCAGCTGGAGGCCTGCAGCCATGAGAAGGAACAAAAGTGGTACTAACAAGAGAAGTGGGAATTGCAGTTCACCCTTTAAAGTAGTCTAAGACCAGCTTTAAAAAGTAAAATTAGAGCCTACACCAGCAGCTGGGAGAGAGCTGACAGGCAGAGACCATCTCAAAGGCAGCATTTAAACACATTCTACACTGTCAACTTCAGACTCACTAAAATGCAGTTGGTAAATACTTACACACTCCCTTTAAACAACTAGCTCCTGTGAAACTGTACCAGTATCTGAAGTGGACTGCTAATCTGATCAAGCCTCTGAATCCATTGTTACAGGTGACAGAATTCTTATTTAGACACTGCACTGGCAATATTTAGATACTGTATTAGCAATAAATCTGATCATAATCATTGGCATAAGCACTTCTCACACCTGGCTGAGAGCCCTCCCTTGACTACTTTGTCATGGTGTGTTACAGAATGTTCAATAATTATATTCCTGTCAGAGAAACTACCAGTGCAAGTCTTCCTCTCTATCTAGTGATATCAATCATCCAGATTAACTTTAAATGCCATTAAAAGTAATTTCAAGTCATTGTAACATACACTGAATTGGATTTCCTGGACTCAGGCAAACCTGCAATTTGCTCAATTCAACCTGAATCACTGTTCAGGATCTGCAAGACATGAACAACTCCAATGCCACCAATCCAGACATTCCCAGTAAATGAGACTAATTCAGTGAGAACGTATTTTCTGGAAGTGGAACAATTATCTCCTAACAGCAGGGCAAGTTAAGCATATTAGAGGACAAGATGATAAAAGTAGTTTCCGTTCACGTTGCTGTAGTCTGGAAAAATCTCCTTTTACCACAAGACCAAAGGAGTTTCTAAGGAGCTAATTCTAAAAAAGACCCAAACCAAAGATCAAGCATTTGTTTTAACCAGACTCACTATCTGGTTTGGGAAAATCCACACAAGACAATCTTTCTTTTGAAGGGCAGTTAAAACTAAACTGCTGCAGGCTTAGGGCCACTGTAACACATCAGATGCTGCCACACCTGCTCTGGTCAGCTGGACAAATCCTAAACAGAAGTTGCCACATCTACAAAGCCACAAGGAAAAAAATGCATTCCAGAACAACTGTTCTTTGTTTTATTGAATGGCTGAAGCGGGGCTGTAATCCAGGTATACTTAAATCAAGTGTTGGTCCACTCTTATCATCAAAAAGAACTGATTTTTTTTTTTTATAATAACATCAACACAAATGGAAGGAACATGAAGCATCATAACAGCAACTTTCAAATGTACATGACGTTAGACCTTGACCAGACTGGTGCCACTTTTACAGACTGGTGCAGGTTTTACAGACTGCACTGTACAGATCAGCCACACCAGTGCTGTTCACCTCCCAGTCAAAGTTCTGGGGAAAGGATCCTTCTGAGCCATCAACATGAGATCAAAATGCCATTTGTGCTACTGGAGTCCTAGGCTGATAGAAATATTTTAATATTTAGTATTTTATTGAAGAATATTTACTATCCTCTCTGAAGTTACATATAACCATTATAAATATTTACATCAAACATTTACAGCTGGTTCATCATATACAACACAACAATTTAGCTATACTTTTAAATCTTCCAGTGTAAAGGTTTCAAACAACATGTTGCTACTGTAATTTCAATTTATCTGGTTTGCACAGGCACAGGCAGTACAAGGTATTTCAAAAACTCATGTTACATGATTAAAAAAATGGAATGATGTCACTTTAATAACAATTACTCTGGGGAGTGTTGTTTTGGTTTTTTTTAAGCAAGCAGATTTCAACTTCTAAATCCCACCTGGTGCTACTACTAACATTTAAAATAGTCTTGAGAAGGGAAAAAATACTTAGAAATAAATACACCTTTAAAAAACTTCCACAATTAACCATGTCAGAATATTTGTTTTCCACACAGGTTAAAGGAGACCTTGCTCTTCCATCATCTTCCTGTGCTGAAATACAGTGCAGTTCAATCCATTCTTATCTTCTGGTTTGTCATCCTATAAATAATGCTGTCATAGCCAGGATCCATGTTCCAGAGGTTGTAGGAAATAACTATCACAGCTAAAGCAAGCCCTATCATCATCCACAGAACAATGTTGAAGATTACAGAGTAGTCGTAGTTATATGGATAGGCAAGGTTATATGGATTTTCTTTTTTAGGCTGCAATAAAGAAAATATTTATTACTTCTAAATGAGCTTGCACACGAAACATTTTGACTCCATCCAAAGTCTGAGGGACCTAAATAGGAGAGATGCATTTTTGTCTAGACAAATCTGATGTGATTATGTCAGTGGCATCAGTGCAATGCAAAAAAAGGTGACAGGAAAATGAAATCTGAAGTGCTGAACCTGGGACAGAACAACCCAGGTGACAGCACAGGGTGGGGTCTGAGCAGCTGGGCAGCTGCAGAGAGGGACTGGAGCTCCTGGGTGGACAAGGGGAATGGAAGCCAGCAGTGTGCCTCTGGAATGGCACAGGGCAACTGCAGCCTGGACTGTGCCTGGAGTGCAGCCAGCAAACCAAGGAAAACAAGGTTTCCCACAGCTGGGAGGCAGGGCTCACATGCACTGGGGAGACAACACAGAAAGGCAAATTCTAACAAGGCATAAGGGAAGAAGTTTTCACTATGAAAGTGGTTAATGATTTGGAACAAGAGAGGCTCTGGGACTTCCAGGGATGGACTTTTCAAGAACTTGGCTGGACAAGAACCTGAGCAACTTGATCTAGCTCCTAAATGAGCCCTGCTTTGAGCAGTAGGTTGGACAGGACTTTCAGAGCCCTCCTCCAGTGAAGTTACTGTATGATTAAGTGAAGATTAAGACAAGTAAGTAAGCTACACGCACACCTACATCATAGTCAGTATTTTCGTACTTAAAAAAAGTTACACTCAGGTGAACTGATACAATTTGGATCACTTTTAATAAATGAGATGTAGAAAAATGTGGTTCTACTACCTGTGAAGCCTGGAGAATAGAGCGACTCTTCCTCGAAAGGGGAGAGTTGAACTCCTTCACAGACACCACTTCTACTACTGCATTCCCACCATACAGATTAAACATCTCATCTGCAAACTGGAAAAGAAAAGGTGATTTAATTAAAAGCCTAGACTGTAGCCAGGAATTAAGCAGAGTTTTGTTAGCAAGACGTAGTAAACAAAATATGTCAGCTTCATGAATAATTATGAAAAGCTTTAAAAGCTTACACTATTTTAGAATTTCACTAAGAAACTGCCAACTCTCCCCTGGTTTACAAGGCCTCTTTCAAATCCCCAATCACTGTTCAGCAGACTGTAGCTTATGCCTCCTTTCTGAGCTGAAACTTACTCTACTACCCCTTTTTAAAAAGGCCCACACCCACATCATTTCCTAATTGTGTGTCTGTTAGTTCCAACAAAATATTTAGGTTCTCGAACTTCCACTAAGAATCTATGAGTGTGAATAATTTAATCTGGTCCAAATGCTAATATGTCTAATATTTAAATATATTTACTTATGGTCAAAGAGGCCAAAGAGCAAAGCTTAGAGAAAACAGGTATTTGGCTTAGCAAACTGATGCTTTTGCACGTTTTCATCATGCTTTGGAAAATCTCAAAAGTGACTGATCTTAATAAAAATTTAACTAATGATTACATAAGATCTGCTGAAGAAGAATTACTTTCTTGAGCACACTGATGGATGAACAGCAATTATTTTAAAAATCTTAGAAATTTTGGTTTATACAGCTTTGTAGGCAAGAGTAAACTAACCACTGCACCCTGAGATAAAGATATTCCCATACTTCCAAAAGCCAGTTTTTGTGAGACATACTTGTGATTTCAAATGCAAGGTGTTTGTTGCATAAAAACAAACATATCAAGTCATGTTGATAAATGGTTTCAATACACCCCTATTCCTTTATGCAAAATACCTAAACACACTGTATAATCATGCCAACACTTTCCAGAGAGGCAAATTGTAACATTCAATTTTATAACTAAACAACTGTGTTTTAAAACCCAAACAACAACAGAAACAAGCATGAGGCAAGGCATCACTAATGAAGTTGCATATCACTCCTTTGTAGTTAACATAAAAAGTCATTTTCTTAGTATTACCATGAGTTTTGTTCATTAGGTAGGAAATATACCTTTTGCAAAGAATCTGCAAGAATTTGAGAAGCATCCTTGAACTGCTGAGAGTCTTCCCCATATCGTTTTCCAACCTCATCCAAACCAGACAGTTCCAGGAAATACAGGTCTGGAGAGTGATCTTTGGCTAAGTGCTTGTGTCGAGACAGCTTTGGCACAGCATTGAGGGCAGAAAGAAATTAATTCATACACAGGTTACTTTAAAAACACATTGCACAAAATCCATTTACTTGGACTAGTCCAGCCTCACTTTTTACAGTCATATTCCATATTAATTAGGAAATGGAATCCTTGCCAACTTAGAGGATGTCCATAATTGTTTCTTTTTATAACTAAGGAAGAAAGCAGATGATCATTATGTAGCATCTGTTCCTAACATGAAGTTACATACACATAATAGAGAGCTGTACTAAAAAGAAATAAAATACTTATTGACATCAGAATCCTTGTTCTGTAACTGCCATGAAAATAAAACTCAGAAAAAACAAAACCACATAACTACAAGACTTAGATGCTATCATTTCCTTGTTTGAAGCTGGCCCTTGCAAAGCTCCATAGGTTGCAACTTCTACCTTGCTATTCCCATGTACAAAAGTAGTTTATTTGAGGAATATCATCCAATTGTCAGAAAATCCAACCAATACAATGCAAATTATCTCAGAAGAGAGTAGTGACATTCTTGCTTTTCTACAGGTGAGAAGATGCAGCACTGATACTTGCCTGCACAGGACAATAGTCCTTGAAAACAAGGAACTTAATTTCATCTTCCCAATTACTTAAACTGCAACATTTCTAGTCTGCAAAACAAAACCAAGTTGTTCTATCTCATTTTCTCAAGAGCCCCATTTCTCTCCACTAGCCCTTCACCTAATTGAATTTTTGAGTTTTTCCATGACTTTCTTTCACTTCAGTAGTTAAGGGCTGCAGCTTAAAGGACACACAGAAAATAACAAACCAAAACAAAAAGACCCACACACCACTGACCCACTAAAACAAACCCTAAACCACAGCAATGAGACAGCAGCTTCTTAGCAAAAAGATCCTCAGAATTAAAAGCTCACCCCTCCATTGGAGCATTTCTACTACCACCACTATTCATGGCACAAATGTCACTCCAGTCTTTTCAGATAAAATGGTATTTTGAAGTAAAATGTTGGACAGGGCAAAGAACATGTTCTAAACTACCATTATACTTCTCAAGCAAGAAAACAAAGAAAGTCCCAGCAAATTCTTCACCGAGTATTTCCTATATATTTGGGTATGGAGAAACAGCAGCTCAGAATTCCCCATTCTGACCAAACACAATACAAAAGAAAACTACAGATGATTAAGGTTCTCATTCACAATTGCAGTGATGGGGCTGATACAAATAGAATGCATTATGTGAACTGGTGGAACCAGCTGATGACACACACTAGTGTAAGTATCACTGGTTGCCAAGTACCCTGGCCATGGCTTCTCCACCTTTAAAGATCTCTGAAGTTTGTGACACAAGACAGGAGAAAATGCTTCAAAAAACCTTACCAGGCTTGCAATATCATGTAGGACTTGAAGTTCTGACAGAAAAAGCAAGTCAACCTGGGGGAAGAGGCAGAAAGAGACAAGCATTTCCTTTGATGAAACCCAAGTTAGGGAAGTCTTGTTTTGTTGCAAGTATTTTATAACAGTTGTCTGCTACAACAGACAGACATCAGAACATGCTAGAAGGAAATAACTCTTTCAATAAAGTTATTTAGAAAAAAATGTTTGAACTTATTTAATTCAGTTAGAAAAAATTAGGAGTGGGCTCTCTTAGGCGAAGAAAGAGGGCAGAAAGAGTGGGAAAGGAGAAAAGCACAAGCTAACTAAGAATATTAGAAAAAAACCCATAGAAGTTGCCACTGATGAATGTTTTTTTACCTCGTTGTTGCGGCTGAGGGAGTTGAGAGGGAGGGAGCTGAGGATGGAGCTGTCCTGGAAGAGGCGGTTCCGCAGCTGGCGCAGTGTGACAGAGAGATCCTCGAACACGGCGTTGGCCTTGCCCACCATGTACACCCTCTGCAGGAACATTGCCACTGGTTACTGACAGCAGAGGCTCCTGCTCAGTTTCTCCAGTCACACTCTAATAACCAACCACACTTGCCATCTCCAATCCGGAATTTCATGTGATCAATCGGCTTTGCTCCAGCCACACAAGTGGAAAGAGGTTTCACTGTTTGGAACACGTGGAACCAGGAGTGAAGCAATACTCACTTCCTCACTGGGGGCCAGCTGCAACACCACTGGCGTCTCCTCAGAGAACAGAGTATGGATGGCATTCGCAACACTGTCCAGACTGAAAGGAACGGCCTGGAACACAAAGTCCAGTCAGATTTTTGGGTTTAAACAGGGGATACTGATCTTAACTAAAAAGGTCTGGAGAAGTAAATGGTATGCACATTTCCAAAGTGGTAATAAATAATATGTGCAAAACAAAACATCACCTGCGTATCTGTGAACATTTTATTTATGTGGCAGACATAATATATTCTTAGAACTCCAAGGGACCATGACTGTGAATTAAGAGGCTCATTTAGGCTTAGAGTATAGCCTTGTTTTTCAGTAAAACAAGATCAACAGATACAGAAGCAATGCAAAAGGGGAAACAATCTTGCTGCAAATGGGAAGTTATGAACCACAGAACACTGATGGGTGAAAATATACCAGCAGAAAGACCAACTGCTGAAACAAAAAAAAAGACATATTAAAAAACCTACTAAAAATAGAAGAAATGCTAGCACAGTATAGTGCCATTACTGGCAAGCTAATAGAACTGTTAGGTTTTTTTAAGCACTTATTTGTGGGCTTTATGAAAAAAAAAAAGGAGCAGAATGGCACATTTCCATTCACTATTTAAAGTGTCCTATGACAGAAGAGGTAGTGGCATAAATTTAAACTCAGGAAATTTTAACTTAACACAAGAGGAAAGTGTTTTACTCCACAGTTTAGTCAAAAACTGGCAGAGGTTGCCCAGAGGTCATGGAGTCTCCATCTGTGGAGATGCTGATACCCTGACTGAACACAGTGCTGGTCAGCCTGCTCTGGCTGATCCTGCTTGATCAGTGCATTGGATGAGACAATTTCCAGAGCTCCCTTCCAACTTAAAGGATTCTGTGTTGCTATAACAAACCTGAGAAGCCTTAGAAAAGACAGACAGTGACAGGTAAAAGTAATATCTGTTGATTTCTTCTTGATACAGTATAATGGAATATTGTCTCTAAGTGGTGTATTTCACAGGCAAGTACTTGAGGAAAATTCAAAAGACCACTTAGAGGGCGACACAGTACATCAAAAAATCAACATCATATAAAATGTTACCATACACTCAGCTGAAGCAAAAAACTTAACAATTCTGATTTTGAAATATTAAGTTACTGTGAGAAGAAGTGTGTTGGTACAAACATTAAAATTCACTGTCTTTCAAGGACAACATGCTTTGGTCAAACAAATTACTGAACTCAACACAGGAAGCTCTGGGTGATCTCAAAAGCCTACCTTGTACAGAACCCTGACTAGATATCTGACCTACACAGCCTGATGCACCATTTTAGGGGATATGCAAAAAAAGTCAAAAATACGTGAACATTGGGGGCTACGGCAGAGAATCATGTACTTGTCAATAGACCACAGGAGTCCCAGGAATCATGTGACAATTCCAAATGTGGATACTCACATTCTCAATGGGGTAGGAAAACCCTTTCACAGGCAACTTGTCCATGCCCTTCACTGTCACCAGCACGGTGGCTCGTGGTCGGTGAAACAGATCACCCACAGCCAGCCCAGGCCAGGGGAGGTCCTAGTATAAAATAGCAATAACAGTTGTATTTCACAGGCAAAGAGAAGAGTTCTTCCCACTGTTACAGCAAAGCAACTTATTATCCTGTTAATGCCTCTGTGCAGGACAGCCTACTGGAAATTTCATGGGGAAGTAAGTTAACACAGACTGCTTTCATCTTAAGTAATACCTCAAGTCAACCATGAAGGAACTGTTAGTTTAAAAGCTGCCAGTAACTTCGTAGCAAAGCCTAGACTAAGAAAACATTATATATAATGGATACACGAAGAGTTATTTCCCATGATTAAACTACAAATGCTTCAGTCTGTATTTAGTAGGTGAAGGCTGAACTTAAAAATCCCACTAACATCTTGATATTTTCAGTACAAGAAAGAAACAGTACGGAAAGGAAGGGGAAGAAGGGGAAGTGTCAATCACAACAACAGGCAACTAAACTAAACAAATTTGCACAGAAATATAAAGAGATTTCTTAGTAGTTTGCTGCAATTACTAATCACTAAGAGCAAAGTGGCCACCTGACTGGTTTATTCAGGCACAAAATACAAATCCATCTGTCTGGAATAAAGGTGAACAGATTTCCCCACTTCTGTAAGTAACAAAATGACGTAACTGCCCTTTTTTATTTTTTAAGCAGATTTAATTGCATTTTAGAATTAAATGTCATTGATATCATGGTTTGTATCCCCTCCCAAAGGAAAAATCTTTTAAAGCATCATCAGGGACAAAAATGGGGTTTGGTTTTGTTTTCCTTTAACAAGGAATACTGAATGACTCTTTCTCAGAATTCCCAGTGTAATGCATTAAGAATTCAAAATTCTCTACACTGTCCTTGCTGCACTGTCAGTTTATGTTCCTAGACTACAGCTTTGATGTGAGCTGCAAAAAGAGTGCCTGGGCCCTGCAGTACTGCCCTTACCAGGGCTGGAAGCTACCCACACAGTGATCTCTGCCTTAGGGAGAGTTTTCAGTAACTCTCAATTCCAGGGCTAAAATGAATAATCATTCAAACACTTCCTACTCTTCCTGCTTCCAGGATTGAATTAATATCAATAGAGAACTATTTCTAAAGGATGCTACAGACCCATTGCAACAAAATGATGTGCCAAGCTGTGGCAAAGGCACAGAGTGAGTACTGAAACACCTTTTTCCAAGATAACCACAACCAGGATGCCAAATGGCCAGAACAGGCCAAACTTCACTGTTTTGCTGGGTGTGTTTATACACAACACAATACCATTCAATATATTGTTTTTTCCTGATAAAATAATAAAAATTTACTCCTTATCAAATTCCAAAACACAGGCTAAGCAGCCTGGCATTCAAACCAGCCTTATCAGATCTCTTCCCTAGCTCATGCATGGAAAAAATGAGAACTGGCTGCCCTCACCAGCACTGTGAGAATGGCTCAGCCTGCAGATTTCAGTATCTGGCTGCACGCAGACACTGCCAAAGATATCTGGCTATTAGACTTTCATTTACTGCTTCAACAGCCACTCATCCATGCTGAAGCCCAGCAAAAAAATTCAGTAAGCAAGATGGAATCAATCCAAGAGCTCCTGCTCAAATGCCCCACTTTAAATATTGCTAAAGTTGTATTCAAATACTTACTGTGCAGAAACACTACCACAAATCATGTTTCCAATGTTTTGGATTACCTCCTAAGTAACCAGCCTACTTGTTCTAACTCTGCTCAGCAGACAGGCTTGCTGACCTGACAAAATGCCTGCCTTGCCAAGCCATTTCTCACAATCTTCAGAATACTCAGGAGGGGAGCCCTACAGAGAGCTTGTGTGCAAGAAGTGACAGTGGTTCCACAGATTCTCAGTTTGTGACCATGGATGGAGGGGATACAGCACGCAGCTGGGTCTCAGAAGAACTGAGGAACAGCACTGGAAAGCTTCTGCAGGCTTCCTTCTACAGCTGGTGACTCAAATGAGCCAGCTAGCACAGCCTCTGGCTGCTCATATGACCCACACGGCTCTGTCTTGGAAGCCACCTCTGACAAGTCATGCATTCCTCAAGAGAAACAGGGTGATATTTTATATATTCCAGCACATGACAGGAAGATTTGTGTGTCGAGTGAGCAGGTCTGTAGCCTTAAAGCTGTTTCACAATCAAGACCCAGAACGTACTTCTTCAACAGAAAAGCCCATGGTCAACGCAGCAACGTCCGGGATCCGCTCACCAGGAATCGGCCAACTTCCATCTCGGAAAACAACTGACTGAGGTGATCGTAAGATACTGAATTCACCACCACATACACCTAAAAAACAGACACAGAAAGCTGTCAGAGCTCCCACAATCTTTTTCTTTACACAACATGGGAAAAGAGCATATCTGAGCTTTCCGTCCTTCTTCGTCCCTCTCATGCCTATCAGTTTATGTAAAGCCAGGAATGAGAACTGATCATTTTAATACTCTGGAATACAAAATAAGATCTCTATACAGCAATGTCCAAGAATGAACAGATCCATATCAAGAAAAGCAGGACAATTATTCAAACAACAGCACAGTTCTGTGTAACAAGCTGCAAGTAGTGTTACAGTTCAGACCTGGTGAACTCTCAGTGGAGCCAGGCAGACTCCAAAATCCTGTTAAGCTCACAATGCACCTACACAGCTCTCTCTGCTACCAGGACTGCTTGGCACAACACCTCTGCTCATGCAGGCAACAGCCAGGGCCACTGAGCCCAGAGCCAGGAAGTCCAGTGGAACTCGTCAGTGCTGGCTTAAACCAGGCACTGCCAGGACAACCTGGCTCCTGCAGAACAGCTCTGGTGTCCCTGCTCTGCCTCCTCCACCTCATGACAATGGAAGATGTTTGTCTTCCTTGGATGCAGTGCTGGACCGGAGCTGATTGTGTGGAATCACAGTCTGGAACACTTCTCATGCTGGGTTTTCACTCATCTGGGATCCCCCTTCACTTTATTCCCCATTGCCTTGAATAGCAAAGTTGACTAAAAGCATATTTCTAAACTGTTTTATGATTATGGTAATTTACTGTGGAATAAGGTCAGAAAGGATTCCACAGAAATTAGAGAAAGGGGTGTTTCAACCTGGCTTCCTGTCTTCAAGTCACTTAGGCACAGCTGCAATACTGTGTATACCAAAATTTATCTAAATAAAATTAGATAAATAATAATAATAAATTTAAAACTTCTTTGGTGTATATAAGCAGCAACATGCACAAGGCAAAATTTCAGGCATATGCTCCCCAATGAGCAATCTCAGTAGGTTTCCACTAGAAAACTGATTTGATACAAGAAAATCAAGTATTAGAGTAATAAGAATTTTCAGGCCTCTACGTTCAAATTCTAATTATACAAGTCTGATTGCACACTTGAAAATTACATGAATAAGGTAACTGTCTAAAGAAAAAAAAAGTAATTATTGATATGATCACTGAAAATTGGTTACCAATCCAAGCAGTGATATACAATAGTTTTCCAGGGCATCTACAAATCTAAAGGCTATTTACAAAAACAGTGCAATAGTAAACTGATGTGTTGGGTAGCTAAAAACTTCCCTAACATTATTTTAACTAATCTGACCTTGAAGATGCTGTTTCAAAGCCTGGGTCATGATCATGCATACAAATGTTGACAGTAAATCTGAGCTATGTTATGATAAACACACCAAAGGACAAAGTTCTGAGATGCAGGTTGGGGAGGGGGGCAAAAGGAAGGAAAGAGGCCAAACCAACCAAGGTATATGCAGCAGAGTCAAGCATTTTTCATTTTAATTGATGTGTTTCTTGGGGGGCCTGCTACCAATTCTAATGGTGGATCAACCAACATTTTTGAAGGGCAGAAATGTTTCCAGACCAACTCATTTAAGAATTTACATACTGACTACAAATCCGGAGGATTTCAAATGCTGCTCTCCACAAGGCTGTAACACAGTCACACATTATTTAGGTCAAACTTAGGGCAAGATTGCTCAAGTGGATTAAATCAGAGCATTAACCCATTACAATTAAATTACCCTCACTAGACTTGTTCAAGATTTCAATGATTAAAACTGAATTTAAAGTTGGGAATATCAGCAGATTATTGCCTATGGATTAGTTTAAAAATTTCCTACCCTGCCTAAGTTGTACCTCAGGCTTTCAAAAGCCTTTGTGAACCTGGAGAACTAAGGAATATTAAGTGAGAAATATTTACACGACCTGGAAGTGCCACTGCAAGCCTGACTCACAGCAGCAAACAGAGGCTACAGTGACCACAGAAACAGCTCAGCAACACATGAAAATACATACAAAATAACTAAATGATGTGTGTCTATCATCAGAGTTGGAAGAGACCTCTAAGATCATCAACCATCAAGCCAGCACTGCCACTGTAACCACTAAACCAGATCCCAGTCCAGATCCAGATGCCTGTTAAACACCTCCAGGAATGGTGTCTCCATCACCTCCCTGGGCAACCTATTCCAATGCCTCACCCTGGCTGTGAAAAATTTTTTTCTAATATCTGATCTGAATCCCTCTCTCTCGGCTTGTAAAATTGGATTTTAATCTAATTTATATAAAATAAAAATGAATTTCACAATTGTATTACACATAATTATGCATATGTATTATGAAAAATATACTATATATTCTCTAAATTTATCTAGTAACTTCATGATATAATTATAAAAATAACTTGTTATATAACGAATTAACACAATAAAATCACAGAAATTTATAAATTAATATAAACTAGCCCTTGGATTGAAAGCGACAGGATAAAAAGGTTCGAGCACCGTCTCTGGAG